>CM073771.1:99701721-99818844 GCA_037158775.1 Hetaerina titia | reverse complement strand
GGTGCTACAGGCAGATTTGCTGATAGGACTATGTCAAGGATGTTGTCACCTGAGGGATTTTGGGTATGTTAGTGGGTTATTGAGCAAGGAACCGAGATAGTGAAGGGTGTGCTGAGGGAGAGATTTAAGAGAGTTTATCCCTTAGCAGTGGTGGTATTGCACCCCCGAGTCAGTGCTTGCTATTGAAGTCCCACGCCCCAACAATGGCAGGGGATGAGAAGATGGGGGCCAGGGCAGTACTATCCTTTTTAGGAAATTTTTGGACAAGGGAAAAGTAAGCCGACCAGAATTACATAGGGCCAGAGGCCGTCTGGACTACCACATAAACGGGTCATAGGCTTTTTGTGGCAGGCGGTGAGATTTGGGAGGTGCACAAGCATCTTTTGGCGAAAATTGCAATGGAGACGCCAAATTTGTAATCCCGATTGCAGCAAAAGATGTGGTAATTGGGGATGTGGAAGGGGATAGGGGGCTTAACGAAGGTTTCCTGTGGGAGGATGAGGTGTGGTTTATTTTCTAGGATAAGGTGTTAGAGTTCCTCTTTGTGGGAGCGGAGACCCCAGCAGGGTGCTTGGAAAATTCTTTCCAAGAATGCTTGGAAAAAAGTATCTGTAATTTTTCTCAAAGTAGCTCAATTAGTCGGCAACTTTATTTTTGACGTCAGTACTAAATAGGAAGCCGATGTTGTCGCGCTCTGAACTGCATTCTCGTCGTGATTCTGTTTCGGTGATGTGGCCGTTCTACATACCTGTACGTATCTGCCAAGATCAATGAAGCGGAACATGCGGCATCGTGTCGAAGAGAGAAAAAGTGAAGGACGTGATGCATTCTTTGAGAAGACGTTAGCGGATTTTAAGGACGAATACCTCTAAGACACATAGCGGCCGGCGGCATCGTGTAAGGCATCGGCAAGAAGGGGGACAATTACGATTTTGCGCCATCTTTCATTAATGGGAAACTCAAGGCGAGATCCCGAGGGCAAAATCCACATATCCGTCCGTAATATACACTTTGTTGTAGGAACAAATGCGATATTTCAATTTTGGAATGAAGGTGACATGGAAAACGACTTGTTTTGAGTGAGAAATCGCCAAAAAATCAACTTCGAAAAATGCTCCTGAGTTCCGGTGGATACAAGAACGAAATACCCCGGAGGAGTATTTCTGGAATTTATCATTTAATTCGGCAAATCAGGACCAGAAAGCTTCCGCCGTACATGAATTTATCTTTGAAACCCGAATTAAAATTAGAAAGATTAGGCATTGCTAATAAATTCCGGCGACATAACCTTGAATTACTTCCAAAACCGATAACTATATACGAGTGATAATGATGAAGTATAGAGGCGCGTATCTTCGGAGAATGCTCACTCGGAAGATCTTTCGATAACTCATTATAAGCATTGACAAGGTGCCTCGAGGGAGACTGAAACGAAACTGAAATAATTGTCACAATGTGTGAGTAGGCTGTACTTCGGTGAGTGGAATGAAGGTGAGGAGTATCTGCATTTTTGTGGTACCACTAGGGCGTGTAGCAGAGAGGTGATATTCCGCGTCGAGCATGCACCATGAAAATAACATTTTTTTAAAAAGAATAGAGTAACCGTTATATTACTTTATCGATCACTTTCCTTGAAGTGCTATCCACAATGAATTTCAGTCTTTCTAAATTCTAAATTTCCCAACGTTGGGATTTGAACCCGGTCCTTTGATTTTGGAAAGTAATAAAAACTCCAGCCAAAGAAAATATTCGACCACTTATGGTGGAGTGTAGCGTTAACATTGCAGTGGTTAGAAGTAATATGGAAATGAACTTTTTCCTTACTTCTTCACTCAGAGTTCCTATGATTATTTTTCATCCTTAGGAAAGTCCTTTGCTAATTCACTTCTTCGCGGATCACCTTAATGCTGTCAACATGCATGAGCTATTCTGATTGCCATAATTTATCAGTTACCTCCTACACTTTTGCTAAAAATATCTCTTTTTTGAGGATACCATTGTGCTAGTTTCCTTATGGTTTATTTCCACGACATAACGCGCTCACTTTCTCACACCCAATAATGATAGAAATTCTTTGGCTGACTGGTCACTTAAATATAAAACTTAACTCCACCTCGTACAATTGAAATGAGTAAAGAATGAGGAAATCCTTGAGATTCGTGATATAGTAAAGTGACTAGACGAACAAAACAAATTCAGAAAGAAAAAATGCTCACCTATCCCAAGAATGCGGCGCTTTCGCTGTGCCCTTGAATCAGCGCCTCGAGGATGCGGTGTGATTCGAATTTCCGCCCTTGGTTAATGAGTTACAAGTCAACGGGTCCACGGAAAGTAGAAAGGAAAGGATAATTAACTTCGATGGACTCCGGAAGAACTGATTTCTGGAATGGAGTAATACAATCATTCTCGCACTTAACGCTGAACTCTTATCATCTCGCATTCCAAAATAGCAATACCTATATATCTATACAATCATTACGAAACATTTTAGAAGTATCCGGGAATGTGACTCTTTTCCTCAGAAAACTTGTTTTTTTCCGGCGTAACTCTATGGAATGTGCATGATATATTGAAATGAAATTATTGACTTCGTAATTCCACACATTTTATTTAAAAACACGATCCAAGTTTCGACGTTGAACGTCATCATCAGGTGGCCCTCATAGAAACAAAATTAGAATATTTGTCGCCTCTTACGACAGGCTAGGATACTGCGGGATCCCACTACCCACATGAGGGTAGGGGGATTGAGACCAGTAAAAGAGATGATAGAATCACCGCGAAAGAGGAATTGAATGCTACCCAAGGATATCCCAGTGCACTATACGGTCCGACGGATGAGGCGCAGTTGACTCATCGCACCTCCGAGGCGGGATTGGCATTGCTGCTTCACCTGTGCCTCAACCCTCCCTCCCCCTCCTCTCTGACCCTCCATCCAACCCAACCCTCCCCGTAATGTACAAGGAGCCATGCCCTTACGTAATAAACCCAAAGAAAACTAAGGAAATCTTCAGGTTCATACTGCCAACTGAGGAATAGTAGTCGCCAAAACATTTATTTTACAGAGTTCCTGATGAAATTTTACTTACAGCAATTTATCGCCAATTTAATTGGGACTTGCACATTATTTTCCGGGTCGAAAGGCATTAGCATCATAATTGGGCTCATTTATTTACATGAGTGTTACAACATATATTTGTATAGCCATGGACTAACATTGAGACTCAATTGTGGATTCACCAAATGGTCACACGTTGGCTCGTTTAATGACGCGCGCGCATTTCTGGAGGAGCACGAAATTGCATGGTCGGCTGGTGGTCGTGGAGGCAGCTGTACATACACTCGGCATCCGAGCTTTCGACGAGGAAGAGAGCGGTTAACTGCAGGACTCCAGTTCGCTCCAGTGCAAAGCCCTGCGAAGATGCGCGAAATGCGCACTTTCGGAATTGAAATGGGCTACTATTCCCTCCGCCTCCTTTTCCATCGTCCCACTTCGATTTCGCTCTCTCTTGTGCGAAGTCTCCCCCCTAACTCCCCCACCCTCCCCCGCCTTACCCCAAAATCCCCTCTTACTTGCCGGCGGGCATTTGGTCTCGCCAGTTCGCTGTGAGAGCCGGGATGAGCTAGTCGATCGAAGCGGTTGGACTCATCGCTATCACGGAGTTCGTTCGCTAAGCCTCGAGGGCATATCGTCGAGGTACTATGGAGAAGACTAAGCGGTCGAAATCACGGGCAGCTCTATATCATTGGTGAGTGGCGATTTCTTGCAAGTCCACCTGCAAACATACAGTGGTAGATTAGGCTCCTTTATAAACGTGTTCACTGTATCAAGTTTCTAATTGTCAGGTTTCGATTATCTGGATCTTGGCCCCTGGACACCTTGGCGCCTTTCGTTAAGAATGGAGTACTGCTGACGTCCGGTTTCTCCTTGGACTCATCCCCTAAAATTTCTAATATGGTCGATCCTCGGCAATGCTGAGGTTGCAATCACGACCGCGGTAGCTTTCAATTCCAAAAATTATTTCAACAAGAATCACCTTTTGCAAATTGATTAATAATTGTCAATTTTTACCTAGTTGCTTCGTATAAAATGAATTTTGACCAAATGTGATTAGAAAAATCAATTAAATCACTAAAGGTTACTCAACAGAGTGAAATTTTAACTCTTTCATTTTAGGTGAAACTATCAAAGACTCACCATACTGATGTATTAGTTTTGCAAAAATGCTCTGGTCCTTTCATATAAACATGCAATATTGGAAGAGGATATTGAGTTCAATATCAATAAATAATTATTTATACATTAAATACCAAGGTTTTAGGACTACAATTATAATAAACTGGTGCATGGAATATTAATGTTAATGATCTGTGTTCTGAGCTGCACACTTTGATGTACATTATTTGGTTCCTGCATAAGTCTCTAGAGGTATTAAAACTCATGTATCATTCTTTTTTTCCAGGGGAATCACATTGAATAATGTTCTTGGGATTATCTGTGTGCATGTTGTAAAAGTTATTTCCAACCATATAGACCCTTATTCAAAAAATTTTAATTTTCTTACCATTCCTTCTATGTAATATGTACTTGATATGTCTGTCTTAATCTTATGTAATAGCCATATATTTAGTGTAAATAGTAATATTCACTCATATTAAACTAGAAATCTTAACATCCACATTAGTCATCATAAATCAGCAATTCCCTATTAAACCCCAATGGTAATGTGTGTAATAATTTATTACACTATGCCAAACTCATTAAAAGTGAGTGATAAATTATGTGGCTTCAAATTGAAACTTGGGAATTTCCTAATGAAGTGTTATTTGATTGAATAACTTTTAAAATAACAAATAATTGTAATGCTTGTCTTTGCATATCCAGATTCTCCATCCCCGTTGGCTGTCTTATGGTGACGACAGTTTCGCTGCTCATCCTGCCTATTTATACAGGTTGAAGGTATTTTTTTAAGCCCTCTTGTCCAAGACTAAGAAATATTAATATTGACAATGGATATCCATTAAAGTGTGCGGAAAAGAACAATCCAATCACAGCACAGTGCTTGACTACCAGTCCTATATAAAGGTGACAGTACGTGATATATATGGTTTGTGGGCAATAAAATATTTGGGCACTGATTCCTTAGTTACTGTATGTCTAATTTCTTTGTTTCATTATTTTCTGTTTTTGAGGTAATTTGTGATTTCACCAGATGGTTAAAAGATTTCTGCCATGAACGATGTTCTTCTGGTAATGGAGACATTCTGGCCCTGATGTTTACTAGTGGTTTTCCCCCTGTGATATCTATTAGGTCACTTCTGTCAAAACTATGATGTTTACTGGGTATCAGGTTTTCCACCGCACAAGTTTAACATCCGTTTTCTATTTCATCCAAAGTACCAACTCTTTCCTTTCATCCTGCCTTTTAATCTAAAATGCCTTTAAATTTACTTTTAACTATTATTTTCTTAAATTCATAGACAGTGGTACAAAATGACCTTGGCTGTTGACATACCCTTAAAATATAAAACTAATGAACTTCCTTCCACCTCGCATGCCCAACATTCTCCCTTCTATAACACACATTGAATTTTTGTTTCCAGACAATATGCCCTGAAATTCCCTCGTTCTTGAAATTATTCCCAAAAAAAACCTCTTCCCCCCCACCTTCCATGCTGCAAAATCGTTTTAATTTCATTCCCATTTGATTTTTTTTTCATTTCCATACCATTTGATAAGCTTCCGATACATGCTTATCCACTGGCATTAGCAACTGTTTTTTGTGATATAACAACACAATTTGTTTAAATAAGTGCCACTTTCCTCTGTTAAAGGATATTAATCAAGTAATATGTTAAATTGATAACTGGTGACATATTTCCTTGTTTACCCTCATTGTTTTCCCTCCTCTCCTGCCTTGGACTCACCCAACACACACACTTCTCTACTGGCCTTATTCTCAAATGCCAATCTTCTCCATTCCTTAGTTTACATTTGGTCCCCTTTTTGAGATATAGAGCTTACTGACATGGGCAGGTGAGGAGGGTGAAAGGGGAGGCTAAAGCAGTGGTTGGAGCTCCTTCAGAAAAAACCATGAATCCATCAATAAGTTGGTAGAAACATGTTATGAAGTTAATTATTTGCCCAGGTGATTTTCCATTAAATAAACATATTTGATACAGTAAACTATACAAGTTGTTCCATGTTCCATTGTACCTCATCTCCCTTTTCTTGAAAGAAAAGATTCCATTTTTATTTTAACTTAATCTTATAATTTCCACATTCAGATGACAATATTTAAATATCTTTTAAAATCTTTGAAATATGAATGCCTTAAAAAATTCATTTGGTCAACATGCACAAACATACTAATGCATTTGAGATTCAAATTTCTTACATGGTATTTATGAGTGATGACCGGCAGGTATTCATTTCAGAAAGCTATTCTTAACCATTGTTTATCGAAGACAGTCATTTAAAGGTGTTCTGCCCATTCAATTTAGGCAAATGAATAAAATTTTGAATCAAGTAAAGTAGCAGCAGTTGTTAATCAAAGAATTTCCATTAAATTGTCATGGATGAATTGCATATTTCACCAAAATACCATTTATATGATATTCGTTTCAATTTTAATTAAAGCTTAATATCTCAAATATTTCAGTGGGGTTATACATATAGATTTCAAGTACAAGTTAAATGTTTTTGCTTATAACATCCCAAAAGATAGTTTAAAAAAATCACATTAACTTAAAATTCATAATCCTATTTAAATTGTTTTCCCTCAAGTCTTCCTTTGGAAGCTTATGCTAGATGAGAAGAGGAGCATCCATGTTGATCAGGAAGCCTTCTCATCGAAGGAAATAAGGAACTAAGGTGTATATTTCCTGATGAGTGCCAAGTTGGACATTGCCGTCAGCATCTAAAGTGCACTTCACCTAGGTGTCAGCCTCGAATGAGGCCTCTGAATAAACTGCAACTCCTCCACCTATAACTTTGCTGATAGTGGCTATGAGGGTATTTCAGTAAGTCCCGGCATACTTGTGTACTAGTTTTGCAAAAAGACAATGGACCTTGCATTTAATCGTGCGATATTGCAAGAGGATATCAATTTCAATCTCAACAAGAAATAATTATTTATACATTCAATACCAAGGATTTAGGACTAAAATTATAATAAACTGGTGCATGGAAATTGATGTTCTCTTGTGTTCTGAACTGCACACTTTGATGTACATTATATGGTTCCTGAATAAGTCTCTAGATGTATTTAAACTCATGAATCAGTCTACTTTCTTCTCCAGGGGAATCAAATGGAATGGTGTTCAGGGGATCATCTGCATGCATGTTGTACAAAGTTATCTTCAACCATATAGGCCCTTGATAAAAAAAATTTTCTCCATCCCCGTTGGTTGTCTTTCGGTGACATATTCGCTGGCCCTACCCCTTCGGGTCAAAGGTATTTTTTGAAGCTTTCTTTTCCAAGACCAAAACATCTCAGCATGGACAATGGATATCCATTAAACAGTATGTGGAAAAGGACTATCCAATCAGAGAGCAATACTTGACTACAAGCCCTATATAAAAACTCATCACCAAAAGACAACCAATGCGGGTGGAGGACTGCGAATGCAAAGACAAGCAATTCAACGCCATGGAAACCCTCACACAAAGTAATTGTAATGCATAGTTTTTATTACATACTTTAATATGCGCTCTTTTTTTAAGCAAGTTCATAATACTGAAATGTATTTTTTAAATTCTTTGTTTGAAGACTCAAATACGTACAGGGTATGCATGGTCTGTGGACAATAAAAATTTTATTTGGGCACCCATTGCTTTAGTTATCATATGTGCAATTTCTTTATTTCATTCTTTTCTATTTTTGAGGTAATGATTTCACCAGATTGTTAAAAAATTTCTCCCGTGAATGATGTTCTTCGGTGATGGAGACATTTGGGTTTGTTTACTAGTGGTTTTCCTCTTGTGATATCCATTAGGTCACTTCTGTCAAAACTGTGATGTTTACTGGGTGTCTGATATTCCACCAGACAAGTTTAGCACCTACTTTCAGTATTATCCAAAGTATCAACTGATTCCCTTCATTCTGCCTTTTTTCTAAGATCACTTTAAATTCACTTGTAAGCATTATTTTCTTAAATTAGTCTACAATGGGGCAAAATGACTTTAGTTGTTGATGCACCCTTTTAAAATATAGCTTACTTAATTCCTTCTACCTCACATACCCAGCATTCTCCCATCTATCACACACATTGAATTTTTATTTCCAGTCAATATACGCTATCAAAATTCCTACTTTCTTCAAATTATTCCCGAAAAACTTCTCACCCTCCACTGCCATGCTGGAAACTTGTTTTAAATTCTTTCCTATTTATATATTTCCCCATCTCCATGCCATTTCATAAGCTTCTGATAAAAATTGTCCACTGGCATTAGCAATTGTTTTAAGTGATGATATAACAACCATTTGTTTAAATAAGTGCTATTTTCTTCTGTTAAATGATATTAAGCAAGGCAGATGTTAAAATTGGGGATATATTTCCTCGTTTACCCTCACTGTTTTCCCACCTCTCCTGCCGTGGACTCATCCAACACACACACTCCTCTACTTTCATTCTGCCCTTATTCTCACATCCATCATATCTTCTCCATTCCTTGGTTCATATTTGGACACCTTTTTTGGATATAGAGCTCTCATGGGCAGGTGAGGAGGGTGGAAGGGGAAGCTAAGCAGCACTGAGAATCCATAAATAAGTCTGTAAAAACATGTTATGAACTTAATTATTAGCCCAAGTGATTTTCCAATAAGTAAACCTATTAAATTATGAAAAATATCAATGTTTCATTGTACCTCATCTCCCATTTCCTGAAAGAAAAGATTCCATTATTATTTTAACTTAATCTTATAATTTCCACATTCAGATGACAATATTGAAATATATTTTGAAATCATTAAAATATGAATACCTTTAAAAAATTCATTTGATCAACATGCACAAACATATTAATGCATTTTAGATTCAAATTTCCCACATGGTATTCATGAGTGATGACTGGCAGGTATTCATATCAGGAAGCTATTCTCAACCATTGTTTATCGAAGACATAGTCATTTAAAGATGTTCTACCCATTCAATTTAGGTGAATGAACAAAATTTTGAATCAAGTGAAGTAGAAGCAGTTAATCAAATAATTGCCAATAAATTGTCATGGATGAATTGCAACCATTTCACTAAAATACGGTTTGTAGGAAATTCAATTACATTTTAATTAAAGCTATAATCTCTGATATTTCAATGTCGTTATATGTATGGATTTCAAGTGAAAGTTTTTTTTAATTTTGAAAGTGGAACTGGAATCCTTAAAACATCCTAAAAGCGGTTTAAAAAACCTAGCTTACTTAAAATTCATCATATTTCAATTGTTTTCCCTCAGGACTTCCATTGGATATCTATGCTAGGTGAGAAGAGGAGCATGCATTGGAATCAAGGTTGATCAGCTCGCTCTCACCAAAGGAGATGCGGAGGTGTAAATTCCTCGCTGGTGCCAAGTTAGACAGTGCTGTCAGCATCTAAAGGAGTGCACTTCATGTGGGTGTCAGCCTTAAACGAGGCCTCTGAATAGACTGTAACTCCTCCGCCACTGACTTTGTGGATAGTGGCTATGAGGGTGTTTCAGTAAAACGTTTTGGTTAAAAAAGGATATTTGGAATACTGATGCAATTTCTAATGCATTTATTTCAGTACATGTATCTATAAATAATAAAGATGAAAAAAACTATAATAAATGTCTATTTTTGAATTATTCTCTTTGTGTAACTTCTGAATGACTAATTTTATCTTAATATGTTGCTTAATAAATGAAAAGAGGAATTACTCTACAAAATAAGATCTTTTTTCTGTGAGTAATACTTAATGAAAACGTTGATTTGAATTGTTACCTAAAGTACAGATAAATGTAAATGCACATATTTCAATAATATCCAAAAAATGTCAAATCTAAAGATATTTACACTCTGCCATACATCGGGCAATGACGGTTAATCAATTCGTTATGAATTAAAACAATTGGAATGGAATGCCGGTTATTCCTGCAAATAACTATTCGAAACAAACTCTTACCAATTTGATTTATTAAATGTCAAAAAACCGCGAAAAGGGCGTTATTTCAATTAATTATCAGCATGAAATAGTTAAGTAGTATTTTAAAGATGAGTTAATCCGTACGCCGGTAGCCTAAAATGTTGTAAATTATTATAAAGTAATTTTATCCTATCCTGCATAGCAACATTGTGTGCAATCTGAGCCATTCTTTGGTTTTTAAAATGTAATTCGTGATTACAATAAACACATGAGTTACATTTGCTCGTGCCGGGTAAAAAATTACGTCATCCACCAAACTGAACGAAGTCCAAAAATTAGAGTTAAATGACCTATCACATGCGAAAAAGCATGGTATCATGTCCAAGAATCAGCTCACGCTTAAAAAATGAGTGGCTCCATCGACGGCCAACCGCTCACGAGCCGTCTCGGCGTATCGTGAGGCCCAAAGTGAGGTGCCTTAAGCCTCCCCGAGAAAATATGTTCAAGTCCCGAGTCCACCCAGCGAAAAATATTCTAAGTCCAGAGCCCCTCGCCAGGCGAGAGAGGCGTCGAGGCAGGCAGATGCCTTGGATTCGTCGGGTGAGGGCCTTGCCGAGCTCATCGGGTTGATTTTGAGCAAAAATCGGCAAAGTCCGTAGTTTTGCAAGACAAATGGAAGTTCCGAACCAATTCTTCACAAGTAACCCGGTAGCCCGGGGGATAAGAGGAGGATTGCGGAGTCGAGACTAGGTATAGCGTATGTTACATCGATTCTATTTTGCGGCCGAAGATTTTTTTTTGCAAAATATTTTCGACTCGCTAATATGCAAAATATTGTCGCCAGAGATTTTGACAGTAGGTTCAGAATGCCGCGGGAGATCAGGAAAACAATTAAATATTGAATATTTTTGTGAGGAGAGCCGTCATTTTTTCCGGCGGCCCGCCGCCCGGCCGGAAAAAATGACGGCCCTCCTCACAAAAATATTCAATATTTAAATGTTATCCTGATCTCCCGCGGCATCCTGAACCGACCGTCAAAATCTCTGGTGACACTTTACTGCACATTATTGAACAAAAAATTAATTAACGGATTGGTTGAGGATTTAGCCAATAGATGGCGCATGCCTTCACTAGTTGATTACACCTAAAATACAAGCACATCCTAATACATTCTTTTCCCACTAGAGGCGCTAACGTGTGATTTCGAAATTCAATTTTTACCTGACCAAACAAAATGCATTGTTTATAAAATATTTGGCATAATGGGATTCGTTCGAGCATGGTGCACGGACAATGTAAAATATGACGCACCCTACCGATTACTTCCAGAAAATTCTTAAAATTTGTGCTGGATAATCATAATAGATTTCAATATTAGTAAGGTAATATTTAAATATTAGCAAGTTGAATAATAGAATGCTCAAGCTAAAAATGGGGACGGCAACCCTAATTGGTTGCAGTATCATTTCCAGCAACTTTTGTTTTAATATCAATGAAATCGGTCAGTTGTGAAGCTTAGAAGAGTTTGATCCAAAAAACTTAATTATTAGTTAATAATAGTAATTTCCGAAAATTCCCCAAGAACTATGACAACACGGTTTCTTGGTTCCAGTCGATCTATGGAATTTTATCCACTGCACTGGCTGCAACTTACACGTGCTCTTTATTACTGCAGTCACAGTAATTAACCTTTTATTTACACAAGAATCATTAATGCAAGAATATATTCAAAACCTTTATTAATTTCAAAATTATTTAATACAAAAGTGTCAACTAAATAAGTTCATTCCTTCTAAAACAATGCAACAAAAAAACTTTCTGAAAACTCCTTGGGTTTGACATAACCCATGTCCCTGATGTTTCAGGAATAATATCCAAATTCACATTAATTACATTAAAAAACATTCTCAGAATATTGTGTCTATGAAAAGAAAATTTATTCTCTTACACCATGACGTGGAAAAATTATCACTTATGCTTTCAATTGCACCAGAAGGTTAAATTTACAAACTACTATCCATACGTTAGTGTGTCACATTATCAACTTAATTAAGTTTACCTATCAATGGGATTCTTATTAAAACCTAAGAAAAATTTGTTTGCTTTTCTGCAGAGACATGAAGAATTTAGATTGTAATGAATTTCCCAATTGCATATTATTAACCCACTAATTAGTAAGTACCATGAATCATGGGAGAGGAGCAGGGATTGCTGAGAATAATCAGGCAGGAAAGGTTGATGCAGACGTTTGTGATTGTCAATGGGGTGCTGAAAATTGTAACAGAGGGGAGAATTTTCAGAGAAAAAAAGGGTAGTAATAGTAGAGGCATATTAGACAGTGGAGTAAGTAGGTCTGCATATTTTGAAGAGGTCTATTTTAAAGTTGGATGTTTAGCTGTTTAGTTAGGGGAGGCAAGGAAATTGTCACTGTGCTGTTTGGTAGCTGGTTTTCATCATAAACCAACCTGTACAGGTAGTTAAATACAATAATTATTAGACCTATGTTAAAGAACAGGAAAATGTAGCAATGAAATCAAAATAAGGTACCATAAAAAAAACCATAAACAGTATTCAACCCGAAGGTCGATTGGGTAGTTGGTGGTAGAGTTCAACCAGAAATAAGCCTGACAGTGTGAAATTAACAGGGTAGGGGGGGCCAGTTCCTTTCCCTGTGCCGATTATGGTTTCCCAGGAAGATCTGGTACCTGAAAAATCATAGCTTGGGGAGCTGCAGGTGCCCAGAGTATCTTGCCCAGGAATTGAACCCGAGACCCTCCGGTCAGTAGTGCAATGCTTTATCCTCTGGACTGCCACTGACAATAAAGTACCAAGGGACTTAAAACAATTATAATCAAGTAGTAGGTTTGATTTGTATGGAATTGACATCAAAACAAGGATTATAGAGCAGGTAACTGTTGATCAAAACTGTTTATGAACAGTAATTTATTGGACCACAGTTACTTGCCAATTACATAACTAGATAATATCTTTTCCAATGGGATGATTTTAATGGGAATTTTTTTGGAAACTTATTTGCCAAAACAAAAAAATGTGACTCAAAGTAAGAGTGGATAGTACTAGATTACTTAAAAATAAAATGAATGCTCTTCATATTTCATTGCACCTCTCCATTCAGATTCAATTATCCAGTTTAAAGATTAAGAATTTGAACCTTGAGAAAATGAAGTGGAAAAAAGAGGAGAGAAAGAAGCCTTTGGAATGATTGGAGAACATTAACCTTTACATCTGGCAACTGTTAATTGGGAGAAACCTTTGAAATTAAGATCAAATGACAGTAAGCCATCTACAAATTAGTTAGTGATTAAGGCTCTTTTGGTATAAAGGGTTTTAAAGGACCATTTAGAAGGGCCACTCAATGACAGATTCTTCACAATGGTTACTTTATTGCAATAAACTCATTGGTATTCATTTCCTGTTTTTCCAGCTTGAATAATTTAACACAAAATCACACTTCAATTTAATCAACTGAAATTCATATTTTCAACCACAGGCACCTACCTACCTTTCTGTTCATTTGGTCTATCTGTTGCAGCTGGTTTCTGCCAGTTAAAAAATAAATGGCTGCCTGTTATATATTTTTTAAAACATTTTATTACTCCACAAATAGATAAGAAAAGCATTTACACGTTTCATGTTAAAGATTGGATTACAACAAATAGGGATAAATCTATTAATTATAAAAATAATCAAGCCACATCACGAAAAATGAAAAACACTAAATACTATACTTTGATCGTAGGCACCACTGATGTAAAACAAAAAATCTCAGTTGTTAGCACGAAAGGCTGTTTGGTTAGTGATGGTGCAGTTCACTCAATACTAAGCCTGATGGGGTGTTAAATTCACACATCAGGGCAGGAGGGTCAGTGCCTTTCCCTGTGAT
This sequence comes from Hetaerina titia, assembly GCA_037158775.1. Classification (NCBI taxonomy): domain Eukaryota; kingdom Metazoa; phylum Arthropoda; class Insecta; order Odonata; family Calopterygidae; genus Hetaerina; species Hetaerina titia. The sequence continues at coordinate 99,804,839 of CM073771.1, read as the reverse complement.
GATTATGGTTTCCCAGAAAGATCTGGTACTAAAAAAAAACAGCTTGACTGGAGCTGAGGGTGCCTCAGAGGCATGACTTTGAATCGAACCTGGGCTCTTCAGTCAGCTGTCCAGAACTACTCCAGGACTACCATGCCTCCCAATGATATGTTCATTTGATTTCCTTCCTTTACCATCATAGCAGGATGAATTTTTGACATCACAAATGTTGGAAACCATTAGTTTATAAGCTGACAGTAACTCAGTTTCTGTGAACAACACTTTTATGATGAACAAAATTTAGCATAAAAATTGCACACATTTGAAAACTATTTCATTCAAAATTCTTCATAGACCTTAATGGACTGATTGATTACATGTGGGATAGATCTCCATGAGAATCCAGAGGATGGCTCAGGCCATGAAACTAGCCCTATCTTATTATTCTGTTGTGTGAATTTCACACATGGTACAAATAATATTTATTAATTTAAGTAGATCTCGCTCATCAAACCAGCCTTCAAGTAGAATTGTATTGTTTTGATTTCAGATCAATGAGGCAGTCTCTCATACAGAAAGTAGAAATTATCAAGCCTGACAGGAAAGAAACGTTTTCCAACCCCCTACAGGTCCACCCATCTTCATTTCAATTCATTATTGTCTATTATCATTTTTGAATATACATTTGAGAATCCTTCCTTGTTCATACTTGGGATCAATTGGGTTGGACGTGGCACTAAGATTAACAGATGGAACTTAGCATTGCCACAGTTACCATATTTGCCATTCATCAGATAGCAAAAATCTACCATTTCATTGACATTTATATCCTTTTGGAAGTATCACATGAGGAAGCAACCCAAGGTTCACATGAAATAATCTGTGATATCTCTTGGCTGAAGCTCTTGTCACCGAACAATATGGAGGGTCTCACCATTTATGCCAGAATTTTGGTTAATCTCATGCTGTAATTGGCCACTGAAGTTAAACTCAAAATTTAAACTTTTTACATAACTCTTGTGCAAGTATTGCTTTGTATTGATTTAATGTTTACAAGTTCATTCTAGTGAAGTAATTTTAATTATAACTAATGAACTTTCATGAAATACATATTCTCAGCAATGATGAAAAGATATTTGAGCACTTTCAACAGTGGGTATCAAGTTATAAACAATCATTACATATTTGGATTTATTTGATCAATAGTGAGACCCATTTCCTTCAAAAATTCACCACCATTACCACCAATACTGCCCACATGCGACTGCTACAATTGCTTGCTTTTACCACATACTGCTACAAGATTCAGAAGCAGCTGTAGGACAAGTCATAACCATGACATCACTATAACAAAGCTACAGCAGCAACTGATTTCAAAATCAGACCTTGTTGAAGTTTAACTGATCGCAAATAATTTTTTTTTTAACTACCAAGACCATGTAGGTCTTGCTTGCCCATGTAGGTCAACTATTTTTTTCAGTAAAATTTTTACTTAATGGCCTACCTAGTGGAAATTTACAAGGGAATAAAGTTGTCCAGAGAAATTATCTTCATGATTCCCCACTAGGATATTAGAAATCTAAACTCAAAAACTTTTCTCTGTCAAAGAGTCATCATATCATATAAATATAGCATGATCATATTTCTTGCAGTAATCCAATTGATGCGAAACCAAACAGCACGAATCCATTATCTATCACCAATGTTCCCTCAATGAATTGTGGTGATGAAGGGCTTAGATAAGACAAGAAATAAAATAGAATGGAGAATGTAAGGAATGGAGAAAAATACCCGGTGATAGAGAAGGTGCCGTGCCAACTGCTTCCCATTTGGTCCTTCCAAAGCAATGTGACAAGTCTTCCACCATCCCTTCTGCCTTCTCTATTCGGCCTTACACCAAAATAACTTGGTTCATGCCCCTCAGTCCCTAAGCTATTCAAATAAAGCAACACTTCAGTGGCAAGAAATCAAGAGCTCTATGGCCTTTAAATTAAATTAAGAGGGGGAGAAAAATCCAATGGCCCTAATAAACAGTCAACTCTCGTCAGACCATTATGTTGTGTTGGTTTTCACGAGAGACATGTCAGGGACCAACCACAACCTCTCGACCAAAATACCATCTGTGATGGTTTACGGGAAATTAATCCACGCCAGGGACCACACACAGCCACACACACACTATCCTGACTAGAATCCTTCAGGAGGCTTTGATACCCTGTTCAAGATTTCAGGTGGATATTTAATCCTTCATGAGGCTGTAGAGAAGACCCTGATAAAGATACCAAGATGTTCTACAGGTACCAACTCTTGTGACTATCCACGAAGGATGAGCACAGGCCAATCACACACACTAGCACTCAAGATACACACTCACTCAAAGGGCCCAACTTCTGGGAGAATCTGAATATAGGTTGAGCGCAGACGAGGATATGCGTCGAACATGCGTGTTTCGGCCACAAAGTGGCCCTCTTCAGCAAACTGAAGGGAAAACACCTCCAAGACAAGGTTGAAAGTCTTCTTTCTTTACAAAGTCTACTTTACAAAGTTCTTACTTTAGAAAGTCTACTTTCAACCTCGTGTTGGAGGTGCGTTCCCTCTTTTCCCTTCCCTTCCTAACATATTGGTCTGACGAGAGTTGAGACTTTATTACGGCCATTGGAGTTTTTCCCCCCTTTTATTTAAAAACTTCAGTGCTAAAACATTTAAGAACACTTTTGGAGGATATATTCAAGGTGAGTATTGTTTGGAGTAACAAAGAACTTTTCCCTCAGAAGTGACAGAAAATTTACAATTTGGATTGTCTTAATGGGTTTTATTGAATATTTTAAATTATGATATTTTTCAAACCATGATGCTGATTGAAATCTGAATTGTTTAAAAACCATTATCATGTTTAGTGTATTTCAGCTGGAAATCTCACATAAACCCTTCAAAAATTTGGGGCCACAATCCATGGGTCCATGAGAACCTGAGTATTAAAGTGTATAGACAACTGATTTATAACTCAATGATCCCTTCAGGTAAGTAAGGTTGAATAATTCTCCCAACTTAGATAAAGTAATAATTTTCACTCCAGGCAAGTCTGCATAATTGCCATTAAGAGTGAAGTTTGTTAATAAGTGAAATTTCAAAAGAAGTAAGCTATAATTAATCATTTCTCTCAATACAGATATTCAGGAAACATCAATGGAAAGAGAGAAAATCTTGTTCATTACAGATTACCTTTCAGTGAGATTTAGCAGCAGGTGAACCAACTTGCTTGGACAATATGACAGAGGGAAACAAGGTAATGAAAAATAGGCAAGTAGATAGATAGAATAGCAATAGATTTGAAACAAGGAAGTGAAGAGAGGGGGCTGGGGCTGATACAGAGGGAAGAATATATGTAACAGAGGGGTTTAAGGTGTTAATTGCAACAACAGTGGGTTTGGCAATGACTGTGAAATGATGAATTAGTTGTCCTGGGTTTTCCACCGCTTTGGTCTATCTGGTCTGAAAGCAGTTTTGCAATTAATCCAAGAAATTTAAATGTATAAATATCCAAGGAGGCATTTCAAAGGTTTGTTGTGCTTTTTAAAATAAATAAAAAGATTTACAGTAATTACCACACATTTGTTCTAAGTTAAATATATCCCAAGGTTCAAAGAAAACTATTTCCCAGAGCACATTAGATTACTCTTATCCAACTAGTTAAGGGAAGTATGAGATGGATTTGGAAAAGTTTTTCTTTGATTGTAAGATTCATTTAAGAAAAAAGAAAATTCAATCAAAATTTGAATAATGAAAATGTTTTCAATTTATTGAAGCACAAATAGTCATCTTTTGCTTGAGACATGCCACTAACTACATATAACACTCAGTACTTCTTGTAGAAGCACTGCAAAGATCTTGAAGTCAAATATCTCCAAATTTGCACAGAAGGGATAAAATGTATGAAGATTTAAAATAGCTTACATCATTACTTGCAGTACGAATCTTGCTCTCTTCTCTGCCCCCTCTTCTGCCTAGCAGACCTCATGTGGTCGAACACATCAGAGCATGACTTCTTTCACTTGAGAGCAGACAAATGGTGACACCAAAGTTATGCTGATGATGAATAGGAGATGTTGCAGGCATCAAAAAACAGTTTCTTCTAAAGTAGTCCACTCTAGGTTTGGGGTAAGAGTTGAGGTCAATATTTCTAAATAGGAAGTAAACATTTCAAAAAACACAACAATGGAAGGGGTATCAGTATGGGAGAGTTTTAGATTAAAAAAGAATCATTCAACCACATGAACAGTTTGGGGGTCAAGGCAAATAAGAAAAAAATCAACAATAAGTTATGGAACTAAGAACATTTGGTTAAAAAATCTCCCTATTTGTGGATCTATGTGGTTGAACTATTATTACTTTTACTTTTAGCTGAACATGGCATCAGAAATGGATGGCAGATGTTTAAATGAATTTGGTCTAGATAAAAATAAGACAATTAAGTAGGAAAAGTAAGATTTTCGAATGCAGATTGATATGATGGGTATGGTTAGAGAGTCTTGAATTTTATTCTATAAATTGTTCAATACCTATATGAAAGTAATTTACCATTAAAATTTTTTAATTTTAGAAATAACTACATGTTGGTTACACTGTTTGTCAGTAACACTATTTTCAATTACCATGGAATGCAACATTACGAAAATTCTTTGAATTTTGATTTTCTCACAGACAATGATTTTTTAATTAAAATTATTGCCACACAATCTTTCCCAAGATGACTACCAGATACTTAAGTACAATGAAGTACTACTCTTCTCCCAGCTATATGCTAAGCTTGAATCTACATTTATATTCCTGTAGTAGTAGGCACATTTGTTCACATGTACCTGAAGATGGCATAATAATGTGAAAATTCTTTATACATGGTAATAAAAGGATCGTGAAGTGATACTAACTATGGCACAAGCTATCACTCTGTACATTAATCTGGGATGACAGTTCTGGTGAAAAAGAAGCTGCATAACTTTCACAGATAGGCACACTGAATGTGATACATCTCAGACCTGATGAAAATATCTGAAATATTTCATTTTAACCCCCTTTGATCTTTTGAAGAAAAGAAAAACTGAAAATAAGTATCACAGAGTAGGTTCATCTCCATGACCAATAATTTAGATAAGACGTCCATGAATCTTCTCATTTGTGCTTCAATAAATACCCTAGGATATCAATGTGGGGTTGGGAAGAGTACATCAATGTTACAACTACATTATAGCATATGGCACCTAATTAGGGATTAGGATATATTAGAAAAGTTAATACCACCACTGTGATTCGAACCCAGGCCTTCAGCATGGGAAGCCAATACACTAGCTGCCGTACCAACCTGATCTCCTTAGTTGAAGTCATGTTATTTGGCGAGAAACTAAGAATACAAAAACTTTCTGAAGAATTTTATATTATGTAATGATTGCTAGAAGTTAAATTTTTTACCAGGCCATAATTATATGGCATCAGTTTTAAATGACATAACTGGACCATGAGTAATTACTTTCACTTAGAATGAATTTTAACTTGCGTACATGAAAAGAGGAGTGAGCAACTTATCTGCCTAGAACTTTCCTTGCCAAGTAACTGCTCCGAACATTTGATATACGTAAAACAATATTTCTAATGAAATGATGCCTCATGGTAGTCCAGAAAACCAAAATATTACATACTGTTAAGTGGTCCCCAAAATGAAATCTTGGTCGATATATTTGGAGAAATCTGAAATTAAAATAGGAATATTATGTGGTATTCATAAATTGAGAAAAACGATATTATAGGAAAGACATATGATTTGAATGTTCCCATTCACTGAATTCTAGAGTTTCACGTGGGATAGGAGTTCATAGCAAGCTGTAGAATCATTGTCATAATTCAAAAAATCCCTTCAAATCGATTACTAAGATATAAATCGACAGAGAGAGTTGGTGAGACTCATTCAAGCCCACCTGGAATATGCGGAGCAACGTCCAGTAATTCCATCGACCCGCTGGAGCGGAGTTATAAGATTTTACTCCCATTTTCTCATCTTGGCAGCTGGTGGGCATTTTTCAGGTGATTTTCCTGCAATAGGCCTAAGATGAAATGATGAGGGAAGCTTGTCATGTTTCAGCCTAGGAGTGACCATCTGAAGCGTATCTGCAGAAGAAGCAATTTCAAAACTATTTTTTTAGGACAGACAAAATTAAGGAATTGGTGGTTAATTTCACCAAGCTCCAACGTGCCGGGAAGGTTGCTTTGTTTTCCTTATAAGGATTCCTGTGAAATGCATTCCAATCGCTCGCAAACCCGACGCTAGATTCGAGCGCACAGCCTCTGTGATTGGATGACGAGTGCCGTACTAATTAGAGTGCCACCGTCGCGTACGAAGGAACTCAAATTTCAGGTTGAATTTTTATCCACTTAGCACGCGATCGAATCTCCAGGCCCTCACCATTTCGAATCACATGCCGACCGTGGGGTGGACCAGAAGGTAATCAGATTAAATTAGGGCGCGTCTACAATGACGAAGAATTGGACGTCGCAAATCGAAATTTCAATGTGTGTGTACATAGGAATTGGAAGCTACCACGGCCATGATTGCAACCTCTATTGCCGAGGATCGACAATATTAGAAATTTTAGGGGATGAGCCCAAAGAGAAACCGGACGTCAGCAGCAGTCCATTCTTAACGAAAGGCGCCAAAGGGTCCGCAGTTTAACGTCCCAGATGACGAACGGTGTGCTCACTCAAAGTGCTTTCCACAAAGCGCCTTCATCGTAGGGATCGAGATACCACTAAAAAAATACCTGCCACCTCTGGGATTCTAACTAGGACCCTCTGGGTGGGAAGGCAGTACGTTACCCACCACACCATCCCGATCCACCGTGATGACAATGACGGGGCTATTATTAATATATCCCCAAGACAATAACCAACGACAATTGAGCCAAGCTGAAGATCGGGTTTTACCGCGTACTTCAACCCTTTGCTCATTGTATGTATATCCGGTTGCCAGCAAGAGAAAGCACATTTCAAAATAATTTTTGTAGGCTGACTACATACGGACTACATGCAACCGCTAATTTTGGAAAGTGTCCCTAGATCCAGATAATCGAAACCTGACAGAAACTTGATACACTGAACACGTTTATGAAGGAGCCTAATCTACCACTATGTTTGCAGGTGGGCTTGCAAGAAATCGCCACTCACCAATGATATAGAGCTGCCCGTGATTTCGACCGCTTAGTCTTCTCCATAGTACCTCGACGATATGCCCTCGAGGCTTAGCGAACGAACTCCGTCATAGCGATGAGTCCAACCGCTTCGATCGGCTAGCTCATCCCGGCTCTCAAAGCTAACTGGCGAGACCAAATGCCCGCCGGCAAGTAAGGGGGGATTTTGGGGTAAGGCGGGGGAGGGTGGGGGAGTTAGGGGGGAGACTTCGCACAAGAGAGAGTGAAATCGAAGTGGGACGATGGAAAAGGAGGCGGAGGGAATAGTAGCCCATTTCAATTCCGAAAGTGCGCATTTCGCGCATCTTCGCAGGGCTTTGCACTAGAGCGAACAGTAGTTCTGCAGTTAACCGCTCCCTTCCTCGCCGAAAGCTCGAATGCCGAGTGTATGTACAGCTGCCTCCACGACCACCAGCCAACCATGCAATTGCTTGCTCCTCCAGAAATGCGCGCGCGTCATTAAACGAGCCAACGTGTCACCATTCAGTGAATCCACAATTGAGTCCCATTGTTAGTCCATGACTATACAGATACATGCCGTAACACATGTGTAAGTAAATGAGCTCAATTATGATGCTAATGTCTTGCGACCCGGAAAATAATGTGCAAGTCCCAATTAAATTGGCGATAAATTGCTGTAAGTAAAATTTCATCAGGAACTCGGTAAAATAAATGTGTTGGCGACTATTATTCCTCTGTAGGTTGTATGAACCTGAAGATTTCCTTAGTTTTCTTTGGGTTTATTACGTAAGGGCATGGCTCCTTGTACATTACGGGGAGGGTTGGGTTGGATGGAGGGTCAGAGAGGAGGGGGAGGGAGGGTTGAGGCACAGGTGAAGCAGCATTGCCAATCCCGCCTAGGAAGTGCGATGAGTCAACTGCGTCTCATCCGACGGACTTTATAGTGCACTGGGATATCCTTGGGTAGCATTCAATTCCTCTTTCGCGGTGATTCCATCATATCTTTTACTGGTCTCAATCCCCCTACCCTCATGTGAGTAGTGGGATCCCGCAGTATCCTAGCCTAACGTAAGAGGCGACAAATATACTAATTTTGTTTCTATGAGGGCCACCTGATGATGACGTTCAACGTCGAAACTTGGATCGTGTTTTTAAATAAAATGTGTGGAATAACGAAGTCAATAATTTCATTTCAATATATCATGCACATTCCATAAAGTTACGTCGGAGACAACGAGTTTTCTGAGGAAAAGAGTCGCATTCCCGGATACTTCTAAAATGTTTCGTAATGATTGTAAAGGTATTGCTAATTTGGAGTGCGAGATGAAAAGAGTTCAGCGTAAGTGCGAGAATGATTGTATTATTTCACGGTCTCAATCCCCTAACCTCATACGGGAACGGGGATTGAAAATTCTCCCGCAGTTGAATGATTATCTTAAATAGCTAGTGGACTTTTATTTTGTAAGTTAAGCAGGTCAGTGGCATCAATTTGTACGATACAGTAGCTTTTGTTGAGCCTAAAGTCATTTTTTATTATTTTAATTTGTAACTTTCATGTTTCAATTTCATGCTATAAACCCTTGCTGATAAATTTGGTATTTTCGATAGAATTAGGATGGCTTCCACTGGGTCTTCCGTCGCGATGCACGCCTGCGCCGGTGAGTGCGTGGCTCTAAGGGCTCATATCGCTGCGTTGGAGAGTATCATGATTGAGCTCCGGTGTAAGGCTGACGGGATGGTTAATCTTCTGCAGAAGGGCCTGACTCTGGGTGGAGTTGCGAAAACTCGTCACGCCAATTGGGCCCGTCCGAATGCAACATGCGGCGGGGTGATCGAGAGGCCGTCAGGAGTCCGATCCTTTGATGGGGGAGAGGTGCCATTCCGGAAACCGGTGGATTGGAAAAACCACACAAATTATTGATTATATTTATATTATTTATTACGAATAAAGATACAATTTACAAGCATAAATACAAATTCATTGCTTAAGATGATTATTTACACATGCTGCTGGTGGAGTGCACAGTAATGTAATTTCCCTCAAAAAAGAAGGATGCAAGTTATTGAACATATGATTCAGCATTTCCAACATGTCTCGCTGGTCTTCTTATTCATACAAGCCAAAGGTATTGAAGGCTTAAAAAAGAGGTAGGTTGGTGTATTATTATGGATATTGTGTTTCACGGAGCATAAGAGAAAAATTTTGACTGTGAAGTAATTAAGTATTTTTAGAACAATAAGGAATTCCATCAATATTTCCAGGATTTCTACCAAATTAATCGAGGCTGGGCTGCTTCATAAATTATGTTTTTAGAATTTGGAATGAACATTTTCTACACACAGATATTTTTTAATAATGATTTAATTGATGGCAGAATTGGACCAAGAAACATAAGATTTAAAAACGAACACATATAATTAATTTTCAAAACTACGCGCAACAGCTGAGAGTATATGAAATATAATTTTCAACAGTAAACTTGCGTTTCCCCAAGAATCTTAAAAAAGAGTGCTCTCCATCATAAGTTTGGGGTTGGTACATAGGAAAGTTACCACAAAATTAGTCAAAAATACACTCATGACATAGTCATTTCCATGAATGTTACAACTTCTATTACTTAAAATCTTTACAATGAAGACTGCTTGTTTGAGTTTTAATGACAGCTCTCACTCCAAGTGAAATCAATTATTTTCTCTCCAGTGCCAATGGTTACTATCATCTCCCAAAGAAGCCTTATTGGATCATATATTTAATGTTTAATTGTCTAATTACATGGAAACTGCCAATTGAAACTGTACCTAATGATCACAGACATTAAATTTGCTAAATGATAGAGAGAAATTTATATTTTGAAATACTCTTGCTACCCTTGATACCATTTTCATCACAGTCTTAATACTTTTGCATTCCCTCCATTAGCAAAAGTATTTCATAGCCTCATTAGCAAAATATTATACATAAGGACATAATGCTGATTATTTTTAGTCATTAAAACCTGTTTAAATTCAGTTATGTTAAACAATGTTTTCTAATTCAGCATTGGTCACACATGATGAAAGCTTAGTTTTTAGGACTTATATGAGTACTTATGTATTGAGAGAATGATAACATTAAATTTTAATTGGGAGAATGTCACTAATATTATATTCTGATGAACTGTTTCTGCAGACACTACACTTTTAACACCTGTGCTACTAGAATATTTATGGTGGGTATCAAACGATAGAAAAGGAGCATGAAATAATAACACCATATGCAGAGCTCCTAGCTATCTAAATAGGCTTACATTCTCTGTAAATTTGACGTTATAATTAATGATTTTATTTTGATCAAACAATCATTAACTAAGATTGCTATGTAAGTAATTGATATGTCATTGGATTACTTATATAACATTTCTGAAGAGATTAAGAAGCTAGTTAAAAGTGGCTTAATATCCATTTGTCTGAAGTTTGCAAATTGAATGATTCTTGAATTAAATGTACAGAAATATATGTATGCAAACTATCATTCACAAATTTTTACATGCATTCTTAGAAAATGTACACTTAATTATGGGTCCATTTACACTTTCATCTAGAGTTACAGGTACAGTGAACAACAGTACACAAACATAAACACATATCTACAACTGGTTAATACATTCATGAAATATAGACAACTAGAAAATGTGGGCATTCCAATATTCCTGTTATGTAATACAATAGAACTTCATGTTGGCCCTTTTGACAAACATTCAGGTAGAAGTACATTTATGGCCCTATTTTTAATTATTGCATATGCATAACAATGCCCGGTGACACATTCCAGGGGATGAGGGGGAATTTTGTCCTTCTCTGGCGCAAGAAACCTATGCCTTTTAGCTATTCCCTCATCCATGTGCTCCCATCATGGCTACTCTCATCCACAATGCTCACTGGGCCATGACTCTATTGGAGGTTGGCCCGCAGATCAAAACTATGGTGGTGCCATTGCATTGGCCTACATATCAGGGACTGATTGCCAGGACTAATAGTTATTTATTATAATTTGAGAGATTTACTAATTTTTATTAAAAACTCCATGTCTTGTATAGTGCAACCACAAAGATCAATGATACTGCACTGAGATTCTTCATAGAACAACTAACAACTAGAATAATGTGAATTGAGGATATTCAAGTCCTTAGATTAACTCTCTCATATGGGCTGTAACATTTACCACTGAAACTGAGCAAGGGCTGTAAATAAAAATTGGTAGGTACATGGTAAATATCAGGTCTCCTATTAGTCATGTGCTAGTATCTTAGGAATCACTTGGCAAAGCACTGCCAAACACACTGATCTAAACATAGAATAAATATTAGATTCCATCCCTTCCTCATCACCAGTATATCCTGCCAACACCCTTTCATTGAAACCTATTATATTGGCTATTGAAGGGAGGACTTAAAGCAGGAGAAAATGGCACACTTAAGTAATGAACAAAAAATATATATAATAACATGTATAAATAAATACACACTCTCACATCTTCATGAAATGTCGTCTCCAATTTTGACCTTCCGTTCAGTCTTCTTTGGTTGAGTTCACATTCCTCAATCACACTGCTGCCATCTACCCCTTGAAAGGTGTTAGTCAATAAAGGTCCAAAATAAATCAGACAGAGGCAAATTGAGTCAGGGCAACAAGAAAACGTGGGACTTAAGTGCCCACCATGTGTGGTGCAGAGAGTTAGCCTCTATTCAGACTCACAGTCATGCTCGTGGCATGTGGTATTCAACTCTTAGCATGTGCCACGGAGTGTGCCCTTCTGTGGCCTCGAGGGGATGATCGGTGACTCCGTCGGCACTGCGAGCAGCACTCATCGTCCCGTGCATCCTTGTCATGGTGGGAGCGCCGCTTACAGGTTGACCGGGGGCATCTCTTTCGGTCACACTTGACATTGCCATCCTGAGGTGTGGAAATCAACAAGAAACTTTGAAATCTCCATTCTTTGTAAGAACCCATTGCTTTTCTCTTGAATCCTTAAAGCATGTGTCATCATTCCATGGTGCATAATGATTGAAAATGGTTAATATTGAGATTGATGCCCTCCAAATCAAAAAATGTGCTGCCCAGATAAGTTGTATTTTTGTTCAAAAACAATAATTTTAACAAAATATGTCATTGTGTGAATGGGGCGAACTCGAGCTCAGCTGGAGAAAGGTGAGTGCTTGATTGATTTGAGTAGCTTTAGAGACTTGATTTGCCTGGAGACTTTTTCTCATATTTTTCATCCAAATGGAAATAAATGAAAATTTGGTGAGGTAGTGCTTACCTTGCAACGGCATTTCACACATTTCTCTTCACCATGGGGATGTATCCTGGGGTGCCATTCCCTCCCATTCTCGAATGGACCCCCGACGGTGAATTTGCAACCCCCGGCAGCCAAGATGTCCTCCTCACTGCGAGGGTTGCCCTGGTCTTTGAGTTGGTTGGTGTCGTGTGCTGGGGAGGCTGGGCACTCCTTGCAGCAGGCCTTCTTGTCGGGGCGCGTGGCTTCCGTCTCAGGGCACCTTAGAGGGGGGCACTGCATCCTGGGACAGCGAATCTCCAGAGTTTGAACCTACAGCCAAGCCAATGTGAACCCACAAATTAAACTTCCTCTACTGTAAAAGCATTGGCAAGTTTAAAAATTTCTTTTTACTAAATCTCATTTTTCTCATGGTCTCCACAATTAGTTGTGATGATGCTCTCCTGAACTCTGAATGCAAAAGAGCTGCAATATTTCAGTTATCATTTATATTCCATTAGAAGCTGGCAGGAAATTATTAAAAAATTACTTTTAAGTCTAATACATTTGGTATAATCCAAGGCAGTCAAGACAGGGAAATGTGCAATTTTTATTTTCACACTTAATAATGAAAATAAACTAACATGCTCTTTGGAGAATTCATAAATGAATATATTCCTCAACTAATCACTTAAGAGCTTTTCACTATCCATGTACAAAGGTGGATGGTGAAAAGGTCCATTAAATTGTCTCTCATCTGTAAGTTGAAGCCAAGTTCTAGTTGGAGTAGAAAGCAAGAAATTCACGCAAATACTGACTTGACTCGGAGAAACTTGACATAACCTTGAACATATATTTTCACTTCATCATGGTGATGGTCATTCAGTCACATAGGAAATTTAAACAGTTAAGAACTAGATAAATTAGATGGAATCTTGAATTGATGAAAATACCTCAAAAGCTATGAGTATTAATTAATTGTTCCATGGAAAGTTTCAAAAATGTACTAAGCATGACCGAGAAATAAGTTTTATTGTCATATTAATACCTTCAAAAGTGGTATGTAGAGTGACTGACTTGTAACAGGCCACCTTATTGTTTTTTACTTTAATGCCAAGCCTCAGAGAGCAGCAAATATCTCAATTCACATCCAAGTATGCGTGCATAAGTGCAAATATGCACCAGAAGAGTCAGTATATGGATTTCCAGACAGTTTAATAAATTAAAAGTTTAATAATGTGATGGTGGAATATTTTGTACCTTATGGAATGTAGTTGGTAGTGAATTTAAAGTAATTAATATGGAACATGCTACTGACAGGCAAGAAACTTAACCCATGCATGGAAAAAAAGAGAACTGGGGAAAAAGTTAACTTGGTAGTATTGCATCATGGTGTGAACCAAAAGAATAAACCTATTATTAATATGATTTTCTTGGCACAGCTACAGACCATTTATATGTTCATGAAAAGTCACATCTTAAAGGCTTGTCAACTCTATTTGGCTTGCACTCCTTTTATGTCTTTGAGAAGCAGTCCAAGTCTTTGGTAGATTAAAACATAAATTCTACCTTTTTTGACCAAGGAAAATGAGCATATTTTGTTTAAATAATTGAAATTCAACGGGGTTAAATCTTAGGAAAAAAACAACCTTGCCCCTAGGGCAGAATTTTCATTGTTCATAAAAATGTTAATCCATAAAATTCGCTTGCATGAACTGGTATAATAATATTAATTTGGTTACAAATTGTGTGATTCCTTCTAAGGTACGAAAGGTACTAATCCATCAATTGAAATATAATCCATTGTGCACTCTTGGTGATTGAGTGAGCAGTACTTACATCACATGTGCAGACAGCACACGTGTCAAATCCAAAAGGTGGCACATAAGGATGCCAACTTGTTCCTGCTTTGTAGAACTGCTTCGCTAAGTAGCAGCCCCGGGTTTCACTTGTATTGCTCTCATGTGAACCAGTCGAGTCTAGAAAGGATAGATAGAACGGTATTAAATGTTTCATTCTTTACTTGAAAATTAATATAGTGTATGTGTTCATTCAGATCATATGCATAAAGAATCATATATGTATGAGCATATTGACATTAAAATGTTACCTATATACGAGCTGTGTTAAAAAAATAATGAGAATTTTAATTTTTCGGAAAATAAAATTTTTTATTCTCATACATTGATGTTGTCACCTTCAAAGTAGTCCCAATTGGAGATTATGCACTTGTGCCAGCGCTTCTTCCAATCCCCAAAACACTTCTCAAACTCGTTCTTTGAGATAGCCTTTAGTTCTTTCAGCGATGTCATCTACGGCTGTAAAACGACGACCCTTCAAGGTTCTCTTATTTTTTGGAAATAGGAAAAAGTCACACGGAGCCATATCTGGCGAATATGGAGGCTGGGGCATCGTTACAGTATTGCTTTTGGCCAACAATACACGAGCAAGCAATGAAGTGTGAGCTGGTGCATTATCGTGTTGCAAAAGCCATGAATTGTTTTTCCACAGATCCGGGCATTTTTTTCGGATTGCTTCACGCAAACGGTGTTGAACTTGTAGGTAGTACTTCTTATTGACCGTTTGACCTGGCGGCAGGAATTCATGATGCACTATGCCATTAAAATCGAAGAACACAGTGAGCATAACCTTCACGTTCGACCGCACTTGTCGAGCCTTTTTCGGTCTTGGCGAGCCAGAATGCCACCACTGGGATGACTGAGCCTTAGTTTCAACGTCATATCCATAAACCCATGTTTCGTCACCTGTTATAATACGTACGTTTCAGTAATTCTGCATCGTCGTTTACTTCATTTAGTGACTCCGGACGCTGTTTTCGTTCAAAATTCAACAATTTGGGAACGAATATTGCTGCCACGCGTCTCATATCCCAAAAATTGGAAAAAAATGTCATGATATGATCCAATTGATATGCCAACATCATCAGTGACCTCTCTAAATGTGACTCGGCGATCGTTCATAACCATTTCTTTCATTTTTTCCACGTTTTCATCGAATGTTGATGTGCTGGGGCGTCCAGGGCGTTCGTTATCTTCAAGGTATTCACGGCCTTCTTGGAAACGCTTATACCACTCGTAAACTCTTGATTTACTCATAGCAGACTCAACATAGGCCTTTGTTAACATTTCACACACTTTGTTACACTTTATTTCATTTTTACGCAGAATTTGATACAAATTCTTTGATCCATTTCTTTTAACAAACGAAATTCGCCGAGATCATAAAACACGTCTAACCTTAGTGGCTGTCACAGACAAAGTCCACAATGAAAACAGCTGAAAGTATTGTCATACTTCAGGAGCATGTATACCAACATAATAAAAAAAAGTTTGACAATCAGAATCTCCAAGGCCACAAAATGAAAAAAATCTCGTTGTTTTGAACACATCTCGTACATCATCACAAAAAGAAAATTCACAAAAATTACAATAAAGAACCATTTATATGGTATATTCTACTTGATTCAGCAGATTGGGAAAATTTGATTTCATCATTGGTCGTTCAATCCTAAGATTGGTTGACTGCAACCCTCCATCCTATCCAATCTGATGCTGACTGGCTTACTTCCTGGTATTTTTTGAAATATACTTTCTTCTTTATTTGTGCCATATATTTATCCCTCGCTGAAGCAGGAGGATAGACGTAGATTGGAGGCTTTTGAAATGTGGATGTGGAGAAGAATGGAGAAGGTGAAATGGACCGAAAGGAAAGCAAATGAGGAAGTACTGGAGATGGTGGGTGAGGAGAGGGGTCTGTTGAGAGAAATCCTGTGGAGGCAGGAAAGATGGATGAAAGGTATATTGAGAGGTAGTGGAATGTTGAAGAAGGTAATAGAGGGGAGAATGTTAGGCAAACGAGGAAAGGGCAGGAACAGGATAGGGATGTTGGACGGGATGAAGGGAGGAAAGAAGTACACAGAGATGGAGAGGGAACTGATGTAGAGTAGGTTGCTGGATTGGGTTTTGTTTGGAGTTCCAAAATGTTTATTTGATAATTGTGTCCATCCAAAAACCTACCTTAACCGGCAGATTACCTTATAATAATAATATTTATCCCTTGGCCTTCCTCTTGGGACTTTTCCCTCAATTTTTCCTTCTATTATATTCTTCACAAATCCATTGTGCCTCAGGGTGTGGCCAATCCATCTGGTTCTTCTTTTCTCTATGGTGTTCTATATGGTCCATTCTTCGTCTATTCTTCTGTATATTTCTACATTTCTTATTTTATTCGTCCATTTAATCTTAAGCACCCTCCTCCAGCACCAGGTTTTGAAGGCTTCTAGTCTTATCTGGTCTGTTTTTCCTATGGTTCATGCTTCTGATCCATAGAATGCCACGCTCCACACAAATGTTTTCATGTATTGTTTTCTCGCCTGTAGTTCTATCTTCTTTGAATGCAGCAGTTGTCTTTTCGTTGCGAATGTTCTCTTAGCTTGAGCCATTCTTTGTTTGATGTCTGTAGTCCGTCCCATATGATGATACTTCCAAAATAGGTGAAGGAATCCACTTACTCTAATTTGTGTCCTTTCAGTGTGACTACTGTATTCCGCTTCTCTCTTCCACATACTAGGATTTTAGTCTTCGTCTTGATTTTGTTCATGTTGTATCCAATACGTTTAGTGACCTTTGAAGATCCTCCTGGTTTTCTGCTATCATTGAAATATCGTCGGCGAAGCGTAGCGTGTTTATCTCTCTTCCACTGATCCTAATTCCGTTTAATCCGATGCCTTGTGCACCATGATCGCGGTGTCCGAGGACCTTCCTTCCAGCTTCACCATCAGAATTCTCTCGTTGTACGGCAATATTGCTTACTCTTCTACCGCATTCTTTCTTCAGTATAATACCATCGCCTGCGATCCTCTGGTCATCTCCCGAGGATATAACTCGATATCCGTCGCTCCAGTAGTTGTCAGCCACTTGATCTCGCTAACCCAGGCCTCTCCATTTCTATCTAGGCATTCTCCAGCTTTCTGCTCACCCCTAAGGATCTTACATGTCCCTATCCTGCATCTTTCCTGACCGATGTACACTTCCCAGTATTCTCCATCCAGAGATCCGATTGGGGGACTAATTTGCCTCTGGAATATTTTACCGGGAAGGGTGCCATCATGTATTGCCTGGTGAAGCATTAACCTATTGCGTGCAGCCTGCATCTCCTCGGAAGACTAATGCGATGGTTTTCCCATTGCCTTCCGCATCGTAGTACTTCGGCCGATTCGGTGAACTTGATTCTTGTCCGAAGCTGTGGCTTGCCCGTGGCTGTTGATGCTGGACAGATCTCCTTGATCTGTACCATCAATGCCTTCTACTGCTGCTTCTTCTCAATAGTGGGGTCATTTTGTGTTGCGTGTAAAAGTTGTCACTGTTTCCCTGGTAAATATTTTCCGACAAAATAACCAGAAAAATATTCTCCGTGCTATGAACCTACGACCCTCAGGATGCGAGTCGAACAAGTTACCACTGGTCCACCCCGGTCCCCTCAAATTTGAATTATTTCCTTTTAATTACATATAAATAAATATTTTCGGATGTGTTATTTCGGATGTGACATTTTATACTCATAATAATAAAGTTATGTGGAATTTTTGTTGCACAATGAATCTTGATGAGATTCACAAGACTAAACTGTTAGATTATAATAAAAGGTGGAATGATGAATAAAGTAGTATTCCCACAGAATGGTAGGCATGAAAACTCACTGGAGCATGATGGGCAGCAGTCGCCAGGTTTCTTCGCGGCCGTAATTCCGCGGGGGCAAGAGGTGGGGGGGCAGAGTACCGGCTCGCACTTGACCTGCCTGTGGTGACAACTGCACATTGTGCAAGACTCCCTGTTGGGGATCCACTGATCCCCTTCGTTGTAGAAACTTCCTTCATAATAGCAAGAATTGGTGTTCGGCAGTTGATTGTCGTCTTGCGTTGTGAGGCTGTTTGTCTCTGGCGGCAAGCAAGACATGGGAACACGCACCTTAAATGGAAACAAAGCTTTCATTAATATAGTTAAGCCTTGTAGGAAAATGTAATGTATACAGAAAATGGGGAAATGCAACACTGGAATACTGAGGCAGAGGCCAAACTACACACGGACTCCTCGAAGGCACAAGACAATTCAAATGCCCTGGTAGTGACATAATGCAGATTAACATTAATAAAACAATTCAGAGATAACATTAATTCAGCTGAAACAGATTCCTCATCGATATTAAAAAGCATAATTTATTTTTGCATTTATAGCTAGGGTTAAATAATTAATTTCATTTCTCAAAGAATCCATTTAAAAAGGTTTGGAAAGTGGATACTATATAACTTATTTCACGCCAACTCAACACCGTCTTTATTCCAGGGAAACTTGATTACAATGCTTATATTTACGTGCCACTAAACAAAAAATACATTAAAAATTATTTTTATTGTAGAAAATTTTTAAGTCAGGAGATTTGATGTCCTTTAATATTAACAAAATACTCCTAAAAATTTTAAATTTGTGCACAACAGCTGGTATTGAGTGGCGATGACTAGTAATCCTATTATTTTGTTCTACCTACGTTTAAGCAAACAAAGATTAAGACAGATATAGGTTCACACACATTTTCGTGGTTTCTGTATAACTGTTATGGATTATGTTAGTCATCATCCACAGATGGGAAAAGGGAGAAAGGACAATGCGAGTGAGTACCTGTGTGATTCTGGCCCGAAGGAGAGACTGCTGCGTTGCCGAAGGTGAAGGGTCCACAACTTCGAGGAATGCCACCCCATACTCAATCCTTGCCAGTTCACTGTCAGAGAGGTTCATGGTGAAACCCTCAAGCTGGGGTCCACGGAACTCATCGAGGAGGCGCCTGGACACTGGTGCCCCTGGAACCATTGCTGGAGTGTCCTCCAGGTAGAGATTTAATGGCCTGTCTCCTGGTCCAATCCAGTCCTCCAGTCCCGACAGAGTTATCTAAAATGATTCGTATGCTATTGTTAGATAAAATATTTTATTTTCCCATGTTTTTTGCACATACGATATATTAATGAAATAAAACTTAACTAGAGGAAACAAAATGTAAGTGTATCAAATAATTAAAATACATCCAGAGATGATTAAATTTATAATAATTAAAATCCTTCAGCTAAAACTCTTGCTCATTCACCAGTCAATGAATTTAGGTCTTCAAAGGTCAACATGACTTGAGAAGTAAAAATTAATTGAATGAGAATACGAGATGGAGATCTAAACTAAATTTAGGAAAATATACAGAATGAGTTAGAAAAAAGTATATCGATATTTACATTAAAATTAATGTGTGCTTTAATATAAAACATTTAAAAATGATATTTCTCTGTGCGTCTTTAATTCCTAATGAAAAATACACTGCTTGGTCATGAGAAACTTAAATAAAGGATTCTCTTATAAAGTGGCTTGAATTGACACATCTCCACAAATAAAACCTTCCAGTTATATTTTGAAGGATATGCATGAATTTCCCATTTTCCGGACTATTATTAATTCATTGCCAAGATGACCTAACAAGCAGTATGAAATAAGGTTTGGGATGGGGAAGGTAAGCAGCTCATAAGTTGCCTATCTTGCTACGCATCCCCAAACTCTGCAGGTTGTCTACATTCCATGACACTAATTCTTTAGACTAACTCTAGAAATTTCAAAACATAACCATACCATAATGACTCGATGGTAGTGGTTTGAAGCCTTTTTGAGTTAATTAAGCTATTTTAGGCAGAATGAGAAAGGTGTGCGTGATAAGTGGACAAAAATGTCTTATTGCCAAAATTATAGAAAAGTTTTTCAAACAAGTCATTAATAGGAGATAAATGAGGAAATTTAAAACTTCTTTCCATTCACACTTTGCGTTGTTTCCTGTATTTGAGAAAGCTATACATTATTTATCTCACATTTAGCTATCAGGGAAAAAATAGCAGATTAAATTTTGCATCTAAAATGATCCACAGTATGGAACTGATTTGTTATCCCTGATTGTTTCACTTCCATCACCAACGTCATCCATTATTTCTAAAAATAGACTCCAAACACTTCAATTGAATTCTTCGAATTACCTACGATAACCTCCAATCGTTTTCCCACCATTCATAGTATTTGTCTATTTGTTTGCCTTCCTTTCTCCAGCTCAGAGGCAGTTTTGCCCATCCCTCGTCCCGTCCACGCCTGAGCATGGATCTATAAATGATCACCCTCTTTTCACAAATTATGGGTGAAGCCATTGATGTTTTTTGGACTTTGTTGCTATCGCTACCCGCAACACGATTTTTCTCTGCACCTTGAAATTTGATGAACACTCCACCCTTAAGCGGCGTTTTCGTTTGGCATCGCGACAATACATCAGGAAGATCTACATGTATGATATCGAACCGGGTTTCACATAGCATGAAACCCTCTCGTGGGCACGATATGAAACCCTTCTCCAATCTGTCCTTGGTTCGTGGGTGCCATTATCCCGCCCTCAGGGACACGGGAGCTTCGCTAACTTCAAGTACACTCACCTCGTACTGCAGATTGCAGTCGTTGTCCACGGCCACCCAGGCGATGCCCACGAGGGCGGCGGGCATGGAGAGGTCGTTCCTCTTGAGCAGGATGGGGCCCTCGGAGGCCCTGGCCCCGGCTGCCGGGTGCACTGTCAGCCGGCCTTTGAGCGACGCCCCGGCCGCGTCGTCCGCCACCGCCAGAACCCACGCCTCTCCGCCGTACAGCTGCTCCAGTTCCCTCGGGCTCAATCGGTCGAGCGAGCCGTTGGCCCAGCCGTCGCGGAAGCTGGGGGTCAGGTCCTCGTCCATCTCGTGCCTCCTCTGGGGGGGTGGCCCGCCACCCCTCAGCTGCTGCGCCCCCCCG
Source organism: Hetaerina titia (assembly GCA_037158775.1). Lineage (NCBI taxonomy): Eukaryota > Metazoa > Arthropoda > Insecta > Odonata > Calopterygidae > Hetaerina > Hetaerina titia. Next base: position 99,783,543 of record CM073771.1, on the reverse strand, counting down.
GGGATCCTCGAGGCCATCCGCAGGGACATGAGCGGGGCGTCCATGTCGTCCAGGCGTACCCGATACATGAGGGCGCCGTCCCTCGCCAGGAACATCCAGGCGAGGCCGGATGCCCTGCTGGTGGAGGGCAGGGTGGCGGCGTTGGTCGCCGTCGGCGGGCCGCCCGACTCCTCGGCCTCGATGGTCGTGGGTGGGGAGAGGGTGGCCTGGAAGAGGTCGCACGCCACGCGGGTGTGTACGGTGCCCTCGAGGCGGTACTCGGGGTGCTTCTTCGAGAGGAGGGAGAGGTGGAGTCGCCCGCGGGCCAGGAGGCGGAGGTCGGCGGCTTTGACGGCGGACCGCACTTCGATCACGTTCATCTCCTGCATCGGGAGAGAAAGGAGCGGAGGGGTCAGAAGGCGGCGCCTTCACTGTGCACCAGAGAAAATACATCGCTAAAACTAGGTTTAGATAATGTCCGAAGGAGTGTGTGAAGAGAGTTTAGCTGGTGAGAGGATAAATATTAGAAATTGTGTCAGACTAAAGAAATGTTTAGCGTTCATTGTGATAAATTGAAATCACTGGATCGCAATTCTTCACACTAGACATTTCTTCCATTTAGACGACCAGATTTCCTGCATCGTGTGCCATTATCCAGGTGTCGAATAGGTGAGCGGTGACCTATACTAAGTTTTTATAAAAAGTTCGGTAGCAAATTTTTCCTGACATGAGCGTGAAGTGTTGAATTTAGACCGTAATTTAAGTGTGCCCATAATGGTATTGGCATTGATAAGATGACAGTGCACTCACCATTATAACTGACAATTTGGTAATACTAAAGATCTGCGCTAAACTCGTCCGGATGGTCTTTGAGCGGACGACCAAGAGCAGAGTCGAGTGTCTGCTTGCGAAGACCTTCTGCAAGAACATCGCGACGATTCCCCAACCCCCTGACAGTCCCGACTTGGTATCAGTAGACTATTTTCTATTCTCAAAAGTGAAATCCTCCCTCATAGGACACCACCAAAGGAGCCTAAGTGCCGTCAAATAAGCTTGATCTCGTACCCTTAAGGACCTTCCGGAATCCCCCAACCAGGGAGCCTTCGAGTCGTAGAAAAGCCGCTGGCAAAAGTGTATCGGCGATTGTATAAGTCGCATTACATTGGCACTTTAATTCATACACACCACATTGTTTATCGATGTCAAATTTGTCTTTGTTTAAGCAGAGTGTATCGAGTGAGATACAGTGTATCGAAACCATGGTTGAAATAAAGTTTTAAGTGTGGAAAATTGCAACAAGTTCTTGTTATGTCTCGATTCCACAACATCACGCCTGACTCTTCACTTTTCGAAGAGGAGAGTTTTTAGGGTTTCGGGATGGAGTGGAGTTTGGGATATAAGACGAGGTATACGAGTAAGTTTCGTAGCCTCAAAATTTAATAAACAAAGGAAGGAATTAGGAATCGGCCAAAACGTCTTTCTGTAACGTACCCTACACCAAATGGTAAGTTGGTCTCCCTCGTTGCCACTAATACATTTACACCGTCCCGGACTCTGGGAATGTCTTTAGTCCGCCTGTTTTCTTACGTTGCAATGACAACCTGTGTTGTCCTGTTCTATTCTCTCCTCCTGAGCATTCACCCACCTCTCACCTCAACACGCGCCACGTGAGCGACCTTCTACAAAATTATATTTATTTACACGTGCCTTCCTTTTGCCATCAGACTGGGAGTTTAAATCGAGGCTGCCGCAGCACACCAGTATTCCTCGACTTGTCTTTTCTCAACCCCAAACCCACACTATCTAAAAATCTTAAAACCTCCGACTTAATACCTACTATACATTTATATGAGACCGCTCACCTGATCTAAAACCTTGATATTGGCAGAAATTGTCGAAACAACAGTCAGTTAAAAGAAGGGTGTCAATTTAACTGGTGATATTTTAATTCACCAGAGTAAAGGTTTGAAGAGAGTCTTGGTGAAGGGGAGTGCGAGAGATGGTGTCGAGAAGTTCTTCTGCCAGTTTTTGAAAGGAGACTCGCGCTGCTACCCCATGGCCTGTGTTTTGCGAGATTAAGGGGTTTGGTTTTGTCGTGTAAAACCATTTAGATTTACTATCAACGAAACCTAGGGCGTGCTATATACATTTGTGTGTAGGTATTTTGATTCACCACATACCTTGGGACCAAACAGAAACGTTTCGCAAGTCTATCAGAATATCTTTGACATCCATCTAATTCCTCATTTTAAAGCTTTACCCAATGAATCGGTATTAATCACCACACATTAGTTTGGACTGATAAATGTAAAATCACACCTCTATCAGGTTTTTTTCACTGAATTCGTAGGCATCCCTCATAATGATTCCGTTCTCTGGAGACGGACCCTATAGGCACTTTTATGATGTACTTACCGGGTGAAAAGTTGGTGGTTATTAGACTGACTAACAATTGCTTGTTCCTAGTGGCTAAATTTATTCTCATCACTGTTTTATATTTGGTTGGCACCAGGGTTTTTGTGTTACCTCCGCGTTGGCACCATTCAGGTCCAAAGGTGTTGTACCTGATAACTACAGCGAAACCGCCAGACGGAACAAAAAACACTGGTGACATCTGGATATCACCGTGGAAGCTTTCATCGCAAGTTAATGTTAGATATATTTTTCATTTCTTTCGCACCAAAAATTCATCGCTGTGCATGTTTTTGAGATCTATTTCTTTTGCTCCTTATTTACGTCTGACCGAAATTTTATCCGGATCGCGACAGAGTAGACTCACGAGGAGCACTGGATACGTCACTGTATTTCTAACGCATCGATTTCAGAGTGTAAATATCATTCGGCTGGACGAATGATTTTTATACTCTAAAATTGATGCATTGTAATGGAAACTTAGCGGATGACTCCGTTAAAACTTACTGCTGAGGCATCTCCCGCAGTTCCTCGACATTTGTCACTGTCTTTCTATTCACCTACCCCCGGTTAATCACCTTACGTTACTTCTCAAGAAGTAAATGAGGTACTGACTATGTTAAATAACATTTCCTAAAGCCACAAAAGGTTAACCCTTTGCGGCTTAAGGAAATGTTTTTAATATATCTGTAGTCAGTCTAAAAAGAGGCCGGAAGAAGCTCAATTTATCCTTTCTATTAAATGAGGTATGTTGTTAATTTCTACGAGTAGTAGCAGGGGATTATCACACTATGTGGTGCCTCGCTCTGGTATACTCACGTGGTCTGGTTTCTGGATCCTCACGATCTCCTCGAAGACCAGCACCTTGTCCGACTGCAAGCGAACCACGACCGGCACGTCGGACACGTCTGCCGGCGAGAAGGCGCCATTGAAGAGCAGTTGCACATGGATGCTGGGGGTGGTGGCCGACGCCGAGACTATGGCTGTGCCCCCGGCGCCCCTGAGCAGGGGGGCTCCGGAACCCTCGCCCCGCTTTCCCCAGTGGGCGACCCCCGACTCCTCCTCCGAGTCGTCAGCGGCCGCCGCCGGCGTGGCGGGCCCGCTGTCGACCGCCTCCAGCACCGCGCTGAACATCTCCGTGGGCAGGGCCTTGTAGCGCCCGATGCGGCCCGAGAGGGTGTCTGAGGCGGGGCCTCTCCCTGTGGGCCTCTCCCACACGAGGGCCACGTTTAGGGCCCCCTCCCGGAGGTACTTGCGGTAGGACCTGGCCAGCCGTCGCCAGACGCCGCACACCTTGCCCGTGGCGTTCTGGTAGATGTCCGGCGAGACCTCGTGCTCGTCCAGGATGCTGCCCTCGGCGTCCAGGAAGTGGACCTTCTTGGGGGCAGGCAGCGAGGCGGAGTGGTAGAAGGAGTAATAGAGGCTCTTGCGGTGAAAGGTGAAGCGGCCGGTGGCCACGGCTGCCGTCTCGGGGTCCCCAGACGTCGTCCTCCCGGTCAACAGCGCGGCAAAGTCTGTGCGAGACAGAGGGAGGGCCTGCTTAGAAATCATTCGTGTCCCGATAAGGAAGTTATTAATGTGATTGGGGCTAGGAGGCACGAAAGCGAGCAATATGTCATGAATTCCGATCCTTTGACTCGCGAACTAGACAATTGTGAACTTCCTACGAACGGAAAACAGAGCAATCCCCTATCAACTCCTCAAGGAGATGGCCAATAATGCGCACATCACAGAGTTGAATTATTGTCCATATACAACTCTGTGTGAGCCTAAACCTGCCATCTTCAGGCGAAATGCTAGACCACTCACTATTGAGAAAGGTAGCCAGGTAGCATGTTACCCCTTTTTGGCAATAAAATGCGTAAGAAAGTAAGCAAGAATATTAATTTATTTTCAGAGTCATAAGGATTAATTTATATACAAAATCTATTTATCATGTATTAGTTCTGAAGTTCCGTCACTGTGGTCTATTATCAACTAGTTTTATTACATACAGTTTGTATTAAATACTCCTAAATGCATAGTCATATGAGTTTTGCAGAGAGAATCATAACCTGCAACCTCCCAATCAATATTGTAATTGATATGCGTCGATGAAGATGACGCAAGAGTCCCGTTAACATTAAAAAAATTGCATATAAAACTAACTCGAAGAAGAGGGAAATTTGAGAGCTTGTCTCATTTACGTAACCGAATGCAGTAACAAGATTTTGCTGAATTTCGACAAATAGATATCGGCATTCAGTGGGCACTCACAACCACGTCAATCCGCAGTCTGACATTTCTACGAACCCCGTCCATGAAGCATACGCTGTTATTATCGACATTATCCCTGACATCGACACTTAATTTTTCCTTTCGGAGGAAGCCGTTCACTCAACGAAAATTTCCTCCTTCTTCCTCCTCCTTATTCCACCCTCATTGTCGATCGACTCCCCACCCTACGCTCAAGGCTTTCGCGCGGCCTGGAAATTAGATCCTGAGCGGTCTTGGGAGCGAGAGGGGAAGGAACTGGGGGGCATGAGGTCCCCCGCCCGTAACCGTAAGATTCCGGGGACGCTGCTGCGAGATGGAGACAGGGTGTCTCCGAGGCGGCGCCAAGAGAGAGAGAGAGAGAGGGGGGTCCGCGTCCACGGCGTCCATTCCCGCTCTTCCATGGTGAGGAGAAAAACAAGAGAGAGTGAGAGGGCGATGAAGGTAACAAAAGGGTGAGTGGGAGCGAAAGTAAAACATTTCGCGGGTGAAGGCATTAATCCCACTCGAATGCATAATTCATGGATGAGCGACGGCGGAGGTGTAAGCAATGCTAAACCGCCCATTCGCGCGGCGGGCAAGTGCCCTTCCACTAAATTGCCCGGGGCGGCGGCCGTAATTTCTGGATATCCCCTCATACTCCTTCTTAACCCGCGGCGAGGGGTGAGAAGAGCGGGATAGGGGCGGAAAGGGAGCCACTCTCCTCTTATTTCGGGATGGGCCGAAATATTTCAAGAGGTCCGCAAGCGGGGGGCAGGGGAGATGATGCGAGGTCTTACCCGCTGCCTCCTGCGTTTTTAAACGACGTAATTATTCTCATAAATTTACGTCCGGTGACAATTATTGATGGGATGGATTCCTGCATACCTGTCCACCGGTGAGTCATTTTATGTTTTATTTACGAGTGAATTATGATTATAGCGAAGCCACAGAGAGCCGGAAGATATGCCGAGGTGCCCACGTAGTCGCGCGTGAACTTCGAAACCGCCCACGGAAGCAACTTATGAATGGTAGAGGTTAAGGCGCGCATTCTTGACTTTCAAAATTTCACTCTGCAATGCGGCCAGAGGAACATCACCAAGTGAGGCCTTGGAGACTGAGGTCAATGCGCATCGCGAACAAAATGATGCACTGCGCCACAAAAAAAAGAGGAAAACAGCACGCGAAAGGTGGGATTCCGATCAGTGACCTTAGGTTTTTCTCTCAACAGATTCATTCGACGAATGGAATCTCCTGGTCAAAGAATCGGGGCACTTGGTTACATAAACCCTCCGCAGATTTCAGTGTAATTTACTTTTCCTCGATAGCTCAAGTGGCTACGTCATCGGCCCGGCTAGTCAAAAGATTCATGGGCCTAGTTCCGGTCAAGGAAATATTTTTACTATTGTGATCTGCTCGATTCAGCCTTCTCCACCTCTACTGTGTTCGTCCTTTATATGCGTTCCTATCCCTTTTCCTTTCTCTATATCAATGCGAATGAATATTTATTCGCAGTTTGGCGGGTTATCGTATATATTTATAAGATGTAGAAGCACTCACGAGAACAATATAACATTTGGACGGCACAATAGAACACAAAATAAAATACTTAACACGTAAAACGACACTAACATTGTAGATTGTTTGAGCTTTGTCGAGTTGAGTGTTACATATTCATTTTCTATTGTGCCGTCCAAATGTTATATATGTATAAACATACAAACAAACACACACACACACACACATATATATATATATATATATAATTATAAATACAGTAATCAACCCGAAGGTTGGTTTGGTAGGTGATGCTAAGCCCGACGGCGTGTGACTTTCACACATTAGGGTAGGGGGGCCAGTTCCTTTCCCTGTACCGGTTATGGTTTTCCAGGAAGACCTGGTACCAGAAAAATCACATAGCTTGGATGGAGCTACAGGTGCCCAGAGAGGCTTGCCCGCTAGTCGAACTCGGGCCCTCCGGTCAGCAGTCCAACGCTCTCCCTCTCGTTTCCTTGAGAAAGGTGGTGTGGGCCACCGAAAATTCGAAACCTAGTGAGTTTCTTTTCATTTTTGTGTTTTTCTGTGTTTTTGTATATCGTATACACACACACACACACATACGTACTGGCAGGATAAGAACCGTTGAGACGGAATTTAGGACGGTGCCCCCACTTGACAATTTTCAACTTCTATTTATATCTCCATGCGTCGAAAACTTTTGATGTAGTACGTGAACTCCGATTGGGAGTGGACAATTTCACGCTGATTTATCCTCATCATTTAAAACTAAATTATCAGGGCGACCATTTTGGACAAAGCATCCCACGGGTTCAGTTTATTTCTGTCCTATGATTTCCAATTCCCAGTCCCATTCTCGTATTGCGGTCAAATAGCAATAAGTTTCGAAAGGAATTTTTTCCTGAATCAATCCAGGAATGAATTTGTAGCTTGACATCCGAGAGCAATGGAGAGAATCGACATGTTTCTGTTGCAAGGCACCGAAATAAATGGTTTCCTTTAAGGCATTTATTCTTTGATTGACCGAGTGCTGTACGGAAATTAAAATTATCGAAGATAGTATCAAGTCACCGACATTGAGGTCTCTAAATTATTCGTAAAATCAACGCATCTGGCACTGGTGAACTAGCAGGGAAGTTGGTTGCTGTGGCAGCTTTAAGGACTTATTTCGCCGAAATCACGTTTGGAAAACGCCATGGGTCGCACACTAGTTGTGTGTCTGTCTATTTTTAAACACTTTAACGGTGGATATAACAGACAGGACAGATGAAAATAGCGGAAATGAAAAAATAAGCAGTACACTTGACAACGAAGATAATCAAAAAGCAAGTCACGAATTGGCGTTGAGGAGGATTCTATCTGTTAAGGGAAGTAATTGAAGGATTTAAATCAAATGATTTAGCCCCTTCATTATTGTGCCTTGAGTGGCGCCAGAATAAATGACCGTGGAATAAATACGCACAGCACATAGGTTTCTTCGACCTCGGAGGTCGACCTCGGGACCCGATCGAACGATCCCTACCGTGGAACTACGAACGGCAGAGCGAACCGAAAAACTTGGGAAGACCGTCGGAAGATCCGTTTTCGCAAGGGGGGAGAATTTTCCGACCGCAGAACAGGCAGTGAATAGTCAAAATATAGCAATAACGGGCCTATGTTTAGTATTATCTTGCCAGAATAAGGCGAAGTTTGGTGTTTTTTTATAGGAATACCCATGAATTAAATACTCGGAATGTATTACTTGTCCGAAATTTGGCGAGCAAAAAAGGGGGTGGAGTTGGCAAGGTATATGTTTGGTGAAAATTTGTAAAAATAATTGTTTGCTAAGTGTACATAATTTCAATTGAGGTACCGACTGTTTTAAGTTGGGCTTCGAATGACAAAATGTGTTTCTTTTCGGTCCTTCCGCTCACCCATGTTTCTTGGTTACGGCAATTATCCACCACTTTCCCCTCATGTCAAACGTTGCGTACTTAGTCTCGTGCATCCCAAACGAACCGCTGAGCTACTCCCTCTCCCACTATACACCACTAAATCATGATTAAGACTGTTTCGAAAAACTCAATTTTGCCCCTTAGCTGTGCTTCAAATCCGAAAAAAAAATGTTTCGATATTTCACAACCATTTTGAAATTCAAGCAGTGCCCAAATGAGAATGAAAAGGACGGGACTTGGGTTTCACGAATAAAATGGGCGGCCGGAATCATATTCTGTCTTTAGCGAAGAGTATTGTTGTCTCTCTTCGACGCGATTTGCTGATCAGAGCGCCAATAACAAACCCATTACAAGGTGTTAATACGTGAGAAATTCCAGCAGGGGTGCACGTATGGAAGACTGTATTATATTCTTGCTTAAACTCCTTAGAATTTCAAAACATTTGTATATTTTCCACCGAGCAGTGCCTCCTCTGAATTGCAAACAAGGGTGGGGAGGCAGCAGCCAACTCCGGCTAATTTGCTATTCAGTCACGATGGGTCGAAAGGAATCTGATCTTCATCACCACGAAGCAAGCGAGCATGAAACTTTCTCAAGGAATCACAATGACCTTGGCGGCGATAATTTTCAAGAGGGACGATGAGCTTCAAAGGATTAGCAATTTAGACAAGCATTGAAAGTTGTGAGAGTGAAATTGCACTTTTCACTACTCCATGAGGAATCCTCCGCGAAAGAAAAGAAAACCTTCCCATTGATCCGTTCCATTAATCTCTCTAACGCCTATCACACACTCTGGGAGTACGCATTCGACTACCTTCCGGCTATTCATAAAAAGAAGAAAGGAATGGCTTCGATCCTCTGGCGCTGCGTCCAGAGGTTGCTCCAGGGAGAGGATAAAATAAAAGAGGATCAGTGGGCGTCCACCATTGGACCCTACGTCCGAAAGGTATAGAGTGACATGCGTCCTCCAGAGCTGCCGCAGTTCACCCACAATCCACTGGATTTCGAGCGAAAGGACAAGAGGTGGTATGAAATTTGACAACCATGGGCACCTTCTCACTCGAAAAGTTAGGGATATGGGATTTACTACGATTTTAACCACATGGACGCAATTGATGTTTTTTTTCGTTGTCCAGATGTAATGTACTTAATGTGACGGATATTGCCGTTGTCGTTCGATGTACCCGATAATCCACGCCCGTACGCATATCGTCATGCCCGTGTTTATTTCTTGGGTAGAGCCTTGGGCTCTACCCAAGAAGCAGAGAAAGGAACTAGCCCCTCTTATTACCCTGATTATGTCGTCGCTACATAATTTTAATTGACGGTCGATACTGTAAAATGAATATCGTTAAGCCCCACGAAAAGTTCCGCAATATGCGGCCCAGGCGACAGACGGGCCAACGGCTGACGACGTTAGCTCTGTCTTTCACGAAACCCGTGTGTATATTTCGTGACTATTTTGCCAAATGATATGTGGCTGTGCGAGTGATTCAGCGACGAGATTGACACTCCGAGGTACGCCTCTAAAATTATTATCGGAAGGAAACCATGAGGTGAGCTCAGGCGATGTATCTGATCCGACTACAAGGACGGATAAAAAGGTGGACACATCGAAAATGCATTTTCATAAATATTGTCGTCACAATTTCGAAGTGACTGCGATTGGCAATTCTGATCGGGAAGAGAGGGAAATAAAATGAAAAGAGACCTCGCGTAGGCGGGTGGGGTTTGAAGTTCGGCGACTTGATGATTTTTGACGCTCCGCGCTCACGGCCAGCAATTCATCCCCAGAAGCAGAACGTTTTTTTTACGGATTCCGGCGCCTGAGTCAGCCTCAGCAGGTTGAATGCCTTTCAGCAAGGGAAGGGTACTCTAATCCTGGCATCAGTTTCCCCGACGGCCGGCCCTAATACTTCAAGATTATCTTCATTATTGCGTTACTTAAAAATGGCTGAAATACGAAGCTGAAAATGTGTCTCCGTGTCAGCCTTATGCCACAAAACAAACAACTGTCCTCTACATCTCCTGATAATATCTACTCCCCTTCGTACTGTTCAAATAACCTATTCCTTTCATCTCATTTTCGCGGCTTAACTAACAGTCCCCATTCCTATAATGCCCCTAAAAATTCTGCTTTCTCTAAATATCCTCTTCTACACTGCCTTCTTCGAATAAGCACAACCCAGTTCTTCCATTTCGCACGCTTCCTAATATTTTTTCCTATATATTTCTCGTTCTCACTTCTTGAAAATTCTAATGGAATAACTTATCGAGAAATATACTCTTTGCAGCTGCATACACGTTTACATCATACTTTTTATATGTATGCATTACTTTCCTTATTTTACTTCGCATTCGATATATTATATTTCGTCTAATGGTGACCCGGGAGTGCAACCCCAAATTCACCGAGAGAACAATAATGTTAATATAATAATATATGACAAAAAAATAACATATGACAATAAAAATAATGCTTAGTTCAAGGAACGTAAATCAATTTATGATATTTTTCCTAAAAACGGCTGCCTTTTCTGGCAAAATAAATTCTATATTAATTTTATTGCTGTAAAAAAAACTATTTTAGATGGCACCACCATTATTTGCACTAGTTGTAACGGGCCGAGCTCTTCGCGATAACGATTGCTGACAGCAATTTTTTTACTCTGTCACAAATTGTAAGTTCAAGCATGCATCATACATGTTTTAGGCATTATAGAAAAGAAAATGGGAAGATAAATGCTGCTAGAAAAGCAGATGGACATGGAGGAGGGCCAAGTGAAGAAAGGTGTTGAAGAAAGAAGAGCTAACTCTAAGCAAGGAAGGGAAAGACTTGGAGGCCTTCAGCTGACTAATCTTCTGATTGAATAACAAATGATGGTCTGCTTTCAATTTTTGTCTTAGATATGGAGTTCGAGGCATAGAACATATCTTCTGTGTCCCCTGGCTCTGAGGTAACCGGAGGCGATACCGTCACATCACCTTCCAAAACAGCCAATAGTGAAGCATAAGGAAATAACGCCGTGGCACCAGGTGAACACGATCAGTTTATCGTTTTGTGTGCTACGCAGCTATAGCTCTGCATTTTAGAGTTTACAGCGCAATATTATGGTCGTTTCAAATTATTCCGGCGAAATTAATTAATCGTTTGTCAATTCAATCAAGTATTTTCACCGAAAATAGGTCACAAACAGAATGTCATTTACCCTGAAACGGAGACGTTCTGGAAAAATGTTGATTTCCACATTCCAGTACCCTTCGGAGTACCACGGCCTCCTCGTCCAGGGATCCGCCACAGACCCCGCCGAGCACCAAGTGAGACAAATGAAGGCGAGCGAGGGTGGTTGGCGTTCCGCTCCTTGTCAAGGCCCTCCCTGTCTCTCCGTCCGTCCTCAATATCGCATCCGGACTGTCGCCGGATCACGCCCTGCGGCCATTCGCCACTGAGACGCTCGTACACCAATATTAATGCGACCCTCTTTAATGGGTGGGACACGAAACGGTGGCTCCACAGCGAGGCCTCCGTTGATTCTTCTTCTCGTCGGCCCTCGAGGGAACTCCCGGCGAGAAGGGAGCAAGCGATTCGTATCCATTCATGCTGTGGACACCTCCACCCGTCGCGCCCTCCTCCTCGAGATGGGGACGGCGTCACCGGGGGGGACGCGACGGGTCGAGGTCCCGGGACGACAAAAAGGCCTGCCGGGCGAATGTGAGAGAGGGAGGCCATGGCCAGACGTCAGTGCTCGACACATGCTTGGAGGAGGAAACGAAGGAAGCGCGAGGAATGAAAATCAAAGGAATTGAGAGAAGGAAAAGAGAATGACTCCCATTCTCTGATGACATCCCAGATGCAGCAGAAAATCAAGACGATTTGACAGTATCCTTGATCAGAATGGATTACAAACTTGATGGATTTTGCGTGGAAGCCAACGGCAAGAAAACTAAAATCACACTTTTGTTGAATGGAACACGATTTCTCGAAGATGATTGGAACTAGGACAATGTCGCCTTCCTCGGGAGGATCGTGAGCCGAAATGTGAGGTGATCGAGCGTGGGACCCCTCTCGAGCTAAGGCGTCTACAGTAAAAATCCGACTGCTTTGCTTTGAGAGGATACAGCTGCAATAAAAGAAGGATCAAGTGAGAATATTAAAGTCGAGGGTGGGTTGAATGAAGATTACTGTTAGATTCGTGCTAAGTAAATGCGACGAAAAAGTGTTTCCTTGCCTTAGTCAGGCCCCACCTAGAGTATGCTGTGAGTATATGGGATCTTCAAAATATAAATTTGATTTCGGAATTAGATCGAGTTCAGCGGAGGGGGGCTAGATTTTTCAAACATTGTTATGACCAACGCAGCAGCGTATCCACTTTGCTAGAAGATTTAGGTTGGGATTCTCCTACACAGCGGCGTTTACAATATAAATTAAACTTATTAAAAACATTTAAAGATGGGCCCTTTCCCGATGACATCAAGAATATAATACAGACCCCAATGTATTACGGTCGGAGGGATCATGAATATAAGATTAAAGAGATAGACTGCAAGACTGACTGGTTTAAAATGTCATTTTTTCCAAGAAGGATAAAGAGACCAGAACGTTTGTAGTCGAAATCCCCCAGGAGTTAGTTCAATACAATAAGTATTAACGTAAAGGTTAGGAACTGCACATGGGTATATATATATATATAATTTTTTGTTAGAGGTTCCCCCCACCTTCTGCCACCTTTTTAAAAAACCCCAACCCCCTCATCCCTTACCTCACTTGCGAGTATTTGAGAATACTCACTTGCGAGTATTTGAGACCTTCCCCCCAGGGGAAGGTCTCAAATCCTCGCAAATTCCAGTGAAACCAAAGCAAATACGTAGTATCGGCCATGAAATTTGCCAGTTGAGCGTTTCCCTGCAATGCGTCTCTTGAAGTCTTGGTTATTTCTTTTTTGCAGGTCCGAAATTACCTTCTGCTTATTCTGCGCACTTAAAGACATAATTTACTTTCTCAGGCTTACGAAAAATTTCAGGTTGCAGTGGGATCTACCGATGGATGCCCTTCTCTCCGTCGCCCACGCGGTGGCGGAGGAGAGACCGAGACAGCTCGCCTCTCGGCAGCCGGGAAACGGGCCGACGCCGTTGACCTCCGACCGCGCTCGCTCTATTTCCGCATCCCTCCCCCATGGCCATCACACTGGGCCGTCTGCATGCGGGTGGGCCACACTGTGGGCCGTCGACCTCTGCGTCTATTCATTTACCCACACGCCAAATATGCGGACAGTCACATCCTTCAATTGTATTTGAACCTCGGCCATGAATTATATATATATGGATATATATATATATTATCGTATCGTATCGGAAATATATATATATATATATATATATATATATATATATATATATATATATATATATATAAACATGGAAAAGACGCTCTCCGGCGACGCACAAACACACAAACACTAACACAAAAAACACCACACACATAGAAACATAAAAGAAGGACACTTACATTGGATATTTACGTTTCGACGGCACGGCCATCGTCATCAGATTCTGATGACGACGGCCGTGCCGTCGAAACGTAAATATCCAATGTAAGTGTCCTTCTTTTATGTTTCTATGTGTGTGGTGTTTTTTGTGTTAGTGTTTGTGTTTATATATATATATATATATATATATATATATATATATATATATATATTAGTCTTTTGTGTGCTCGTATCCCTTATATTAATTTCCATGTGAATGGATAAATGTGTAAAGAGTAAAAGGAATTGAAAAATAAACACTCTTCGACAAATTTCCCAAAATATTTTATTGCAAAAAAAAATACTTCACTAACAAATTATTGGTCAGGGTCCCCTTTAAAGTAGTCTCCTCCCCAACGTATACCCTTATCCCAACGGCGTTTACACTTTTTGAAAGTCCTGGAACGCTCAAAAGTTCCTCCGTCGATTTTTTCTCTATCTCGTATATTCATTCGCCTACGTAAATCAGGGGATCTGGCACGCAAAGAAATTCCAGTTCCTAGGATATATTCAGATGCGACAGGCACAGTCATCAAGTCCGCGTGTGGTTTCTAACGTACGGTCCCCACCCAGTGAATGCGGGGCCTGGCGGGCGAGGGCCAAGGGCCGCCGCCCTCACCGATGAGAGATGCGACTGTGATTGGGTGTCGACCCTCTCCGAGCGTGGCGTGCTCCTTTGACCTCCACCCCTCCCCTCCAATTTCCCCCCCACTACCCCACGGTCACAACTACCAATTGGCGCTGATTTACTGTGGACGTTCGTGTTACATATTTCACTAGTTGAGACTGGGGAATCAGATTAGATATGTGCGTATCGCCCTCGGGCAGTCGTAACCTATCGTCGTTCTCTCCTCGGGTCGACTCGCGCTTTTACGAACAAACAGATGCTCGTGGATTCGTTTAAAGCGGACAAAATGGCGCGCGCCCTTTGGATGTGGTTTTTCGCTGCTATTTATTCACGGCTACTGAACCATGGCACTGCGCGGAATCAGGTTGTGTTCTACGGGAGGCCATGGTAAGGGCTTCCCCTCATCATCGACGTTTTTCGTTTTACTATAAAACACTTTGAGGCCTATCGGAGTACTCCCTTGGGACTCCACTTAATCGTTTCACCCATACTATTGTGATTATTGAACCGTCTGTCGAGAAAAAAATGCCTAAAGGAGGAAACCTGGTCACCAAATGAGCTTTCGTCATAGGCCTATAACTGGGCAATGACGCCCCAGCTGGTCCAATTCCAACTTACTGTAAATAACCACTGAAATGGGCTCTCGACGCGTAAATGAAAGCGGCAGCCGGAGAGTCATTATTCTGTTGATGTGAAGTGCTCAAAAAGTTGTATACGAGGACATATAAACCCCGTATTACGCGGTACTTGATCAGGTAGAGTGTAGTGGAGAGCCTTTTACTTAAGTGTAGCAGGATTATATTAGTGGCTCCCGACAAATAAAATTCTCTTTCGCCTACATTTAATACGCTATATTTATTGATGGGCAAAAACAACCTTTCCAACAACCAACCCCCTTGAGAGCATTTATATTCGAATGGAGATACATTAACACGTCCAATAGAATTTAAATTCATTCAGCGGAATAAGTTGCCTACTCTGTTAAATAGCACCGTACCAATTCCATCGCACTTCATAATCTTAATTCGGATCCTGCTTGCTCCCTGGAGCTTCAATGATCGCGGGACTGCTCGAGGGCAGCTCGAATCACATTACGTTCCGTTCTTGCTGATCAAGTTTCCAAAGCAACCAGATTTTGTGTTAGCAGACATTTTTCTTCCGTTGACATTCACTTAACGGCGTTCACTTTTGTCGCACACCCAACGTGAGTACTGATCAAGGTATGTCAAGTTTGTGCAACATGACATTACATAAGTCTAGCTACTGACAAACTTCGTCCGGGACGAAGGGGTGGATATCCCTCGCATGTGCGGGTTTTACGATTCGGTGCAGAGGGCGTACGTAATCAAGGAAGCAAATAGTGTCGCTCCTCTATGGACCGAAAAGTTTAACAACTCCGCTTTAACAACTACGACGCGTGAACTCCCATTTGCAGCGGCGGTAAAGCCATCAGTCGAGCGCGGAATGTCGCCACTTGAACAGCGGTGTTGTTTTTTTCCTGATCTCTCAGTGAACCGTCTCGGGATAACGTAGCGTGCTGAAATTAGTTACACATTCAGCTTAGGTGTTTCCATGACTTCACAGCTTATTTTTTTCCTTTTGTTTCCACGCCTTCCTGAATGCAATTTTCCGAAATTCGCGCTCCCCCAAATCAATGTCTAAGTGACAATTGTTAACTTGTGCATATACTTTGTACATATTCATGGTGCGCAAAGAGGGTATTGCTCCTCCTCCCCAAAGAATAAAATGTTAATTTTCAGTATTTTCCAACGCAGGCAATGATGCTGTGGACACGAATCTTTGCTTGTAAATCGTTTTCAAATTAAAATTTGATTCTGTTTAACGGCAAGATTTTCATTTCCTCTAACTATCGTATTTTGTCATGAAGACTCTTTCGTGTCATCCTATTTCTATAATTCGATTAACTAATTATATACGCATATTTCATGCACCGAAACAAGTTTTACTGCTCAATAACAAAGATTACATCGACCCTATAGTTCCGTTGAGACAAGAAACGCCTTCGTTTGATTGAATTCCGAAATGGAAACCAAACAGAAATATGGAACTTAGCATTGAAACAATCCGGATATTTGCTCTGGACTATTCGTTACGGCTCACCATTCCACTCTTCTAATTGAACTGCAAATAAAATCAGGGGAGGAAAAAAACATCAAACGGTCTACATTAATTGATTCTTTTGATGAATTATGGAACCGGCGCCTCCCTCAGTTCCTCTCATGAGTACCGCAATCTCTCACGGTGACCCTGTTCCTGCACCGAGGTCATCCCCTGACTCCACTGGACTAATTGGACATGTAATCCCATCAGCTCTTCAATTAGTGCCCATGCGGAACACGACAACAAGAGAAAGATAAGATACGAGGGCTTGCCTCCATCGGGCGGAAAGGTTACGAAAACTCATACTCCAAAGCAACAATGTCCCTCGTGTTGGGAGGAACCAATTTACGACCTCTAACATGCATGAAGTGAATATTCTAGTTTTTCTTCAAATTAGTTGGAGCAAAAATTATCGGTTGGATCATCGCCAATGATACGATGTATTACTCTACATGAATTATCTCGTGAAGGTATCTGAACATGCAGTGGACATAGTGCATGAAAATGCATCCGAGTGCGCGTCATCAAGATTTTTCTGAATGCATATTTTTTCCAGGAGAGCGATGTGAAGGTGGATCTCGTTAGGGCGCACGTGAATTTTGATTTCGAGTGTACTTTCCGGTTCGAATGGTTCGCAGAAGCGATGGGTGAGCGCACAGCAGGGAAGTCCGTGTAACCAAGGTTTACGTACTTTACGTACCTCAGGGAAATAAGTGCCACTAAAAGCGAGAAGAAGAAGAAGCGACAAAAAAGAAAGGAGACCTTTCAACAACAAATATTCCGATAGAGGCTCGTCGAGGAATTAAGGCAATTAAAAAAAACATGTATACACAGACCAACTCGTGCGAAGAAGACGAGAGCGGCGTGGTTTTTATGGAGTGGAGTGTGGGGAGACTTTTACAGCTGTATAATTAGAAATGCCACGAGGGATGTCAAGAAGGGAATGAAAAAAAATTGAAAACTTCCGCACGCCCATCGCTCGATCACCGCGGATTCGTTTCCCTTAATTTCACATGAGAATGAAGCAATTTTACTTTTCCGAACCCCTTGCCACCGGGTGCCCCCACCCCCCCGTTTCCTGCCCCACCAACAACACCCGTACACCCCCGGGACCCGTCTTCTTAGCGAGAGTGGTGCTTTAGGGGAGGAGGTTTTGGGGCGGGGTGGTTGGTTGGGAGTGGGGGAAAACGGGAGGAGAGTTCCCGAGGACAGACGAGGAACATAGCACATAACTCACTCGAAGAGAGAGAGAGAGAATGGGGGGAGTGAAGCCGCGCGCTCTCGGGGATATCAGACACAATTAACCCGCCACGCGCCCCCTCTCCCCCCCCGTCATCGAGATAACTCGAGAGCCCCACCGCTTATTACTATTCAACGCGCTCCTCGGCCCTAACCCTCCTCCAACCCCCGGAGGGAGCAAAACTATACGGAAATCGGGTAATTTACGCTCTTCCCGGGGATGTGTAAAACACACATTTATCACGGGCAGGGTGGAGAAGGTGGGAGGGGGTCGGGTGTTTCAGGACCGGACAACTTGTGAGGCAATATGTTAATATGCAGGAGGCGGGCGATCACGGCGTTATCGGGGGGTTGGGGTGACAACGTATTTCTTGCTACATATATGTATCGACCTTCACTCATCTTACGATTATTCGAAAACATAAAACTATTTATATTTATACATATATATATATATATATATATATATATATAAACACACGGATACAAAATATTCAACACACAGAAACATAAAGAAAGGACACTCACAGTATGTATTGACGTTTCGACGGCTCGACCGTCGTCATCAGAATCGAAACGTCAATACATTCTGTAAGTGAGCATTTTTATCCGTGTGTTTGTGCGTCGCCGGAGGGCGTCAATTTCAAATATATATATATATATATATATATATATATATATATATATATATAATTATATATATATATATATATATATATATATATATAATTATATATATATATACACTTTTTTGGAAAACCCACAAACGTGTAATGTAAATTCACTGATAGTCATAACAAACACAGTAACCAAAACACAAAAGAGGAAAAACTCACTGGTTCTCGAATTTTCGGTGATCCAACCACCTTTCTCAAGAGGAATTAGGAACAGAACTGAGGCAGAGGAGGGCCCGAAAGCAGTGGTAGGAAGGAGAAGCTTCTCCTTCCTACCACTGCTTTCGGGCCCTCCTCTGCCTCAGTTCTGTTCCTAATTCCTCTTGAGAAAGGTGGTTGGATCACCGAAAATTCGAGAACCAGTGAGTTTTTCCTCTTTTGTGTTTTGGTTTCTGTGTTTGTTATGACTATCAGTGAATTTATATATATATATATATATATATATATATATATATATATATATATATATTAGGTAATACAGAATGGTGGCAATGTTTCTCAAACCACCTGCGATGCATAAAAACTACATCAATGTTGTGTAGAACAAACTCTATGCATACTTTTCTTAAAGGCCCTCGTCCATCCGATGGGCACACCACGCTGAAGTAAACCATAAGATTTTTTTAATAATTGTATGACTATCGGTGCTTTATTTCTGTGATCAGAGTTCCAAGGAAAACATTAAACATCCAAAATAACCACTTAATTCCTAATTGAAATCATGAAATTTGGAGTTTTAATGTAACCCACACCTTTAAATGCAAGAAATATCCAAATATTTATATCAACAGTTCTTCTCATGCATATGAAATGTAAAAATCATTAGTGAGAGGCGACATGTCTTTTCTGCATCTGTCTCTATCAATGATATTATGTTATATGCATTAGAGGTATTGCATTTATTTGAAACGTGCGTAATATTCACTATTCGCATAGATATGCACCCATTATTTATTCATATTATTTTTCAAAATAATTTAGGAAATGTATCGATGAAACACGCAAATATATGTCCTTCCTTCACATAAAGCATTTCAAAATTATTGATTAATCGATTATTGTGTTTCTGAGATTTTGGTGTACACACACACATACAGGATAGATACACATTTTGGTGATGTGCACAAACAGGTACTATTAAAACATAGACGCAAATAAAAAACACATACCTAGTTTTATGTTTTGGCGATCAGGGTGTCGAAACTTAAAAATATTTCTGTCATGATCCTTTTTTTATTCGCGTCTACTTTTGAATAGCGTGTTTAATAAGCGCCGTGTGCTGTCGCTGCTCGACATTTTCACTTGTGTGTGAGTGTGTGAACATATGCGGACAAGTCACGCGTTAAGAAGCTCACGATAGCAAATATATACGTATTGCCACAGGGAAGACGAAGGCGCAAAAACAAAAAGTCCTACTACATATCATCCTTCTCGGCGAAAAAGGTTATTTTTCCACTCAAATATTTGAAAAAACAAAACTGGGCGTGTGTGAGTCCTTTTTTTTGTGTTTTGTGCCATATACGTATGTATGCCTAGCTCTCATTCCTACTAGCGAAGCATGAAAGAAAATGGAAAACAAATCCACATACGAAGGGGATAGGTGGGGGGGAGGAGGTGTGTGAAGGAGGGAGACAGGAGTCTGCCAAAACAAATCCGTGAAATGCCGCCAGAAGGAGCGTGCGCCAACAAATAAGTCGGGGCGATGCAAAAGGAGAGTGCGGCTAATGAAGTTGGAAGGTAACAATCGGGGGTACAACGCGGCCGCCGCCACCTCGGTTGAGCCCCGAGGGAGACGACGCCCCCCCTCCCCCTCCGGATTCCATGCCGCTCTCGTTCCCAACCCTCCCCCACCCAGAGGGAAGGGGGGAGGGAGGGGCTAAGCCCTCCGTGAGGCGACACTAGCGCGCGCGCGTCTCTGCCGCGGGCCTTTCCATCGTAAAGCTGTATGGAACACAGCGCCGCACCGACAGTGCTCCTTCGCGTGAGGGAATTCAGTGTGCTCGCAGAGGCCACCGGCTGCTTCACACTCGAACACGTGGAGGACTAGACGCGCTCAAAACGGTTAAGTCCAATGCAGTCGAAGATCATTCAAGAGTTCTTGTTTCATAAAACTTAATTGACTTTTCATTCCATCAGAGAGTGCCCCAAAGGCCTTTTTCAATTTCTTCTTTGATGTGAATGTAATAATCAGGATAATCACAGCGAACATTTAAAAAAAAATTTTGGATGGGTACGCTGCATGCCTCCATTTCCACAGCTAATGCTCCTCCAAGCTCCCACTTCACACACCCCCCTCCGCGTATACGTGTGGTTTCCCTCATGGGACATCGAATTAAATTTTGATTGCACGAGGAGGAATAATTAATGCAAAACATATATACAGGATTGGAGATAATACGCAGGAATTAAAAATGAAACCCAATGGATTGGGATTAGCTATTATTTTAATTAGTCTCCAGATTATTCAGGCCACTGTATTCAAAGAGGTGCCTAATCAATTATTGACGCATGTTTGATTTCATTAAATTTCGGACAATTTTTAACATTACTCAAAAATTTAACTATTATATCAAATTACAAATACAATATGATACGGACTTTGGATCACACCAATTGAACGTACCAAAATTATTTTGAATCCATCACGCAAAGACTCGATCGTGAGAGTTTAAAATTCAGAAAGAAATAATACTTTCCGTAAGGTCGAATGGGTAAAGCAAGTGGTACTGAGGAAACCTCAAGTCAAAACCACATTTATCACAAGAGTTGTGCAGAAACTCAAACTAATGAAAAATACGCGTCCTGCGGGTTAAATCCTATAAACCGAGGATGCTGATCATATTTACGTATGTTGGTTCGCGAAAACACATGGACTCTCGAGCCAATAGATGCTCAAAACATATGTATACGTACATTGGTGGATGAATGTCGAAATATGCGAATAAAGTCGTGCATTGGAGTGGTCATATTTAACATTCATTCGTTTTGGAGATTCATTTTCAAAAGCAGAGTGGGTACTGAGAGCAGAACACGAGCCACGGGGCATTCGCGGGAATGTATAACCAAGCGAATCTTCCCACGCCGTTCCTCGTGACTTCTTTCATTTCACGTCGAATAGCGGTCCTTTACCTCTTTCCTGGTGGAATAGTCACGTGGGGCACGAAGCTTTAACACGGGCGCGCCCAAAATGTTTTCTATCGTGGGTCACTTTCAGTCTGGCGTTGTGCTTTGGGCTACTTCTGCTAGCGGATATTATCACACAAATGTTATTCCTGCACACTCATAAACTTTCGCGAGAGAAGTAAACCCATCAGATGGGCGACCAGTAGCCGCGGGCGACGAAACGGCCATCCGTCGTCTAATTGATCTCGTCGTTTCAGCTGTAACACCGGTTGAAACTAAAATATAGCCCTTTCGTGCCTAATTGACGGTTTCGGGGAAGCTTATAAAACGCTGCTGGCCTAAGCCTTTTCAACCAACCTCAGGCCAGCATGGCAAACTAAGCACGCGCGGATGTCACCTATTTTAAATTAGGCACGTGCTGCCAAGAGTTATGTCATGATAAGAGCTCATAGAGGTTTTTATCGAAGTGATTTCAGCATTTGTAGTTTCTCTGAGCCGGGAGAAAAGGTCAACGTTCGACTATGGTAAGGGATTTTCACAGCGAAAAAAAAGTCAACCAACCTAACGCATTGCAATAATTCGTGAATATCTTTTGTTAATTATTCTTTGAATAATTTATTTTGATGACATTTAGGTTGCAACTCAGCTCAAACCCTATTCTTCTGTGTATTAAATGCAAACGAAGCATTCCTTTCATTTGAACCTGTGGTCTCAGCATCGCGGTTAACGTATGTAAAACATTGCTGCACTACCTGTGGTATTAAAAGCATTAAAAAAGGAGCTAATGATATGCTTAGGCATATGCTGAGCATATCATTGGCACGTAGTGTTTCGGACAGGATATATAATTTATTATTGTGAAACCTTTACGATTTCGGAGGATCACCCAACCATCATAACACCGCGAAAATTTGTTGAACTCTACCAACTACAAAGTTACACCATTAAAAGATTTTGGAAGATTTCTTGAAACCCGCACGGATCATCAGGAATTCCATTATTGGGAATCAAACAGAAAATTTTACCACGGAAGTTAATTCAAAGCAATACGCAAATTAATTCCGTCGCACGCGTGGAAATAAATACTTTTATTTGTATTTCATGATATATATACGGCAACGTAACTTGCTTTTTTGAAAGCGTTATGTGTTTGATATGTTATATTTGCGTATGTACGAGTATATATATATATATTTCTATACTTATATATATATATATATATATATATATATATATATATATATATACTCGTACATATACTTTTATGTGTGTATGTGTGTCTGCATAAATATCTTCGAAACAGAACGCTCTCCGGCGACGAGACACATATGATGACACACACAGAAACTTTGATTTAAACATTTAAACACAAAAATACAAAGAAAGGACTCTCGCATTAGATTCCGATGAAGACTTTGGTGCTACCACACAACTACATATGTGAGTGTCCTTTCTTTGTGTTCCAGTGTGGAAATGTTTTATTCAAAGTTAAAAAGTTCAAAGTTTATTCAAAGTCCCGCCATACGGCGCACAAATATTCATTCAAACATAGAAATAGGTAAAAGGAAAGGGGATAGGAAAACACATAAAAGGCGAACACAGGACATGAGGGGAAGGCGGTTTTTTGAGCAGATCACGAATGTAAAAATATTTCCTTAGTCGGGATTTAAACACCGGACCTTCCACTTGCCGGGCGGATGTTCTACCAACTACACCACCAAGGAAACCTAATTTACACCGAAATCTGCGATGTGTAAAACATTTGCGATATTTGTGCGCCGTATGGCGGGACTTCGTATTTGAATGTGTGTATGGGCAATGTGGCTCATCCCTTCTTCTGGCTATGCGTGCCATGAAACGCACTGTTCCTATTCTCTATGATACTATATGCTTTCTAACTAACTGTCCCCTCTTCTTGTGTGTATTGTCTATTTCTCCTTTGGTGGGTGGAACAGCTCCCTAAAGCCTTCCTTTGGCAAATGATTCGGAGCACTTGGGCGTTCTAAAAAAACATCGCAGATCTCGGTGTAGATTAGGTTTCCTTGGTGGTGTAGTTGGTAGAACATCCGCCCGGCAAGTGGAAGGTCCGGTGTTCAAATCCCGACTAAGGAAATATTTTTACATTCGTGATCTGCTCAAAAAACCGCCTTCCCACATCTTCTGTGTTCGCCTTTTATGTGTTTTCCTATCCCCTTTCCTTATACCAATTTCTGTTTGAATGAATATATATATATAAATATATATATATATATATATATATACACTTTTTTGGAAAACCCACAAACGTGTAATGTAAATTCACTGATAGTCATAACAAACACATAAACCAAAACACACAAAAGAGGGACTCACTGGTTCTCGAATTTTCGGTGGTCCAACCACCTTTCTCAAGAGGAATTAGGAACAGAACTGAGGCAGAGGAGGGCCCGAAAGCAGTGGTAGGAAGGAGAAGGGGAAATGGGGGAAAAGAAGGGAGAGGGGAAAAGAAAGGAAAAGGGGGGAAAAAGGGGGGGGAAGGCATTCGAGGTGAGGAGTTTGGAGGGGTAGTGTATGGCGCGGGAATTTTAAAAAAGGCCTTTTTCTGAGGCTTGATGAGGCCTTCTTCAGGTCAGTCTGACCTGAAGAAGGCCTCGGAGTAGGCCGAAAGCTTAAATCATCTACAGTGTGAGTGTCCTTTTACGTGTTATCTGTTTTATTCTGTGTTCTATTGTGCCGTCCAAAAGTTATATTGCTCTCGTGAGTACTTCCGCATCATCTATATATAAATATATATATATAAATATATATATATATATATATTATATAAAAGCGGATAAGTTCATTGTGAAAGAAAGGGAATATCGTCAAACTAGTTATCTCTCACAAGCAGTCAAGAGGGGCGAGGAAGCTTAAAACACGAGAGCCAGAGAGAGAGAGGGAATGTCTCCCTTAGAGATCCGACTCAGCTGGTGCCGTGAAAGTTGAGAACACGCAGACACACGCCCGTCTCGCCTCTCCGCTGTTATCACCACAGAAGCAACACCCACTTGCGCAGCCCTCGGCGGAAGAGCACGCGGTTCTCGTCCCGAAAGGATACAGCCTTGAGCCTGGAAATTCCCCTGCTGCAAGACAGCAAGACTGATGATATCCGAATGGGACGGAGAGTGAGACGATGTTTCGAGCCTATTTCCGATTTGCTCGAGCGCCGTTCAAAAACCTTTAAATAACCGTCAAGTCCAAAGAAATTTTAGTATTTTATCATTGCTAACAATTATTTAAAAAACTAAATTAATCCCGCCTAGCCCTGTACCAATTGCTGGGGGATATGATACAATAAGGAAGCAGCGTTAATCGAAAATGAATAGACAGCATTGCTCCAAATACTTGAGGTAATACGCATTT
This sequence comes from Hetaerina titia, assembly GCA_037158775.1. NCBI lineage: Eukaryota > Metazoa > Arthropoda > Insecta > Odonata > Calopterygidae > Hetaerina > Hetaerina titia. Next base: position 99,758,777 of record CM073771.1, on the reverse strand, counting down.
AGATATTTAAAAAGATTGTTTTCTCATATTCTGCAACCACGGATTTTTTTGAACCTTTTTTTTACGAACTCCTTGTCATATGGATACCCAAGAAGAAGTTTAAATACTTTGAGACGCGTTGTTGGACGCCGACAGCGGTAGACCCTCTAGTCAATCAGTTTTTCGTCCTCTTGCATACCTCTTTTTACAACTTGCTTAATTTACTTTTGATTAAACAGGAAACGAATACTATGCGGCAAGAGTGACGCGGGTGGGAAGCGTAACCAATGAATACTGCGCAGAAACGAATGCGGGCAGTGGTAAATCTTGGATAACTGACACCGGACGGAAGGGTACACCTACTTGTTAAAAGGGAAAGAGGCGGTCGTACTTTCAGGAGAATTGGTGGCCTCCGGCTGAATGCCGCAAGTGGCTGTCAAAGGAGTGGCCGGAACTCCGATCGATCCCCCGGCGCGGATCCACCCCTGGTCCACGCCACCCTCTCCTCGGTCCGAAAATCGCGCATGAGCGGAGAAAGACAAATACGCGCGCGGCGTAAATGACGAAAAACGAAGAGGGTCGGTCGCTTGGGCTCGGTTTGTGGAGCGCTCGGGAGCGTAACGGAAAGCCTTCCGAAAGGACGCCAAACGAGGAGGCATGGACGTATCTCTCAAACCCCTGGGAAGTCGCGATAAATGGCGATAAAATCGCAGCAGCGTCGCTGAAAGGTTTGCAAAGGAGAGAAGGCGTCGCGGAGTGAGTGGTTGGTAGTAAGGGGGCGTAGAAGGTCTTTCAAAGGGGCAAACCCTTTCCCCCCCCCCCTTCCCCTGCCTGAGCGTCGGTCAAGAGGGCCCATCCCACCCACCCCAACCCAGGTTCCTTTGTTTTCGTCTGCTGTCAACCGTCGTGAGACATCTTATCAGTAACCCCCCCTCCCCCTTCACCCCATCCAACCCCCCTCCACCACCATCCAACCCCCCTCCACCCTCTCACTCTCCCGCTCCGGCGAAGTTTATGACCTTCCCCGCCCCCCGAGGCGAAGGAGGAGAGTGGGAGGGGCGGCGAAAGGGGAGCATTTAACTCGCTCCTAATGGACTCTTTCACTGTTGTGGCGCCCGATCCCCCCCTCCTCCCCGCGCCCTCTCCGACAGCTGTGATTGAAAAATGGCGGTCGATGCGGCGAAAAAATCGTGCCTCCGAAAACCTCCGAAACAACAACAGCAACACGGCGCGGGCACCGGAGAAGGGGCGCGCGGAGGCCCACGGACAGCATAGGGTTTTCGGCGGGAATGGCGAGCGAGGGATCAACTCGTCCTCTCGTTCCTCGACCTCGCTATGCGTTTGTTTCGCTGAGGTTTCTACGAAGTTCCTGATCGTTATGTTTCAGTGCCTAATGGTACACTCGGTCGTAATCAAACTAACAGTTATTGCTCACAATTTGCTTTTAACGGACGTATTTTCACTGAAGAGGACCGCTGAGATGGTCCCGTCACCTTACAAACATCCTGTGCTACGATCTGTCTGAAGAAACATCGGTGAAGAGGCTCTTAGTCCTAATAAAAATTAGTCGCCCAGATAAAAAAAACTCTTGCTGAGGATGGCTTTCATCTGCAACACTCGTAATTAAAAATAAAAAAACGTAGAGTCAGTGAAAAAGGTTGGTTATTAGAGGGTTGATTAAAATTAGTCATTAGGACTGATTTTGAATATTAACGGATGAAAGTTACAGGCATTGCTTGAGACCGGCGAGGGACTGCAGCAATATTTAAAAACATTTCTCTGACTCATTACTAATTTGTATTGGCTAATAGAAGCATGCATGATATGTTTTCTCTATTTTTATAGCTTAAGGCATAGGATATGGAGTCTTTTTTTGTTAAATATTTTCAACATTTATATATATTTCGATCAAAATCATTCGTGATTATTAAAAAGTCTTTCATATTTTTACAGTCACGTTGGCTGAATATGTCAAGACTTTTTGAGCATGAAAATGACTTCAAAAATTTACACTGACTTTAAGAAATATAATTAATTAATGTTATTGGTGGGATAATATTAAATAAAATAATAATTGGGGCCGTAAATAAAAACTCAACGGTATAGTTTGCCGTCAGTAGCCTTTATTGCCAGTGATCGTCGCAGCTGTTACTCGTGGAGCAAGAGCAAGCATAATGGTTTTGTGATTATAAGACAATATTCGGGGTTAATTCAGTTATAATGAATATTTATAAATAATTTGCGTACTTAAATTAATACATTAATTATCCCCATTGTTTTTTCTAGAAGCGCTCGTAAGGATTGATTATTGAAATATTTTTTTCCCTTTTCGAGGAAACGTACTCCCACGTGTACTTTATTAATCTCTTACGGAAATAAAAAAACTATTGTTTTGCATGTGGATTGTATTTGCGTATAAGAGATCGTTTGAACTATTTCAAACAGTGATGTTGTGCGATTTGAATTGGTTCATGAATGATTTTCATTCTGCTTTTGGAGTGACTCTAGCAATCCGTGAGAAGCGAAGAGAGAGAACAGATAAAAATTATTTTACGCCGTGGAGTCAATAATAATGCATCTGAACGGTTACACTTCGCTGCAAGCATTGAGTACGAACGTGAATGATCTTCGGTGTCCCATTTTATCAATAAATGGGTTATTTCGCCTCAGTTTTATACATTTCACCCTGCCTCAAATGAAGAAACGTGCATTCTGACGGCCCCTTGCAATGTTTACGCGGCAAATGGAGGTCGCTTGGGATTGCCTGGCCGCAGGGGGTTGCGTAGGGAGAGACGAAGGGGGAAGGAATAATGATTTGAAGGGGAAAAGGGGGGTACTCAGGGGGGGCGGTTTGATCCTCCCTCTGTCGCAGTGGAACGGAGGGTGCAGGAAGGAGAGGGGGAAGGGAGGTAGGATGATTCTTATCGGGTCGCTGCAATCAGCGGTGTGTGTGTGTGGGGGGGGGAGGGTGGTAGGGAAGGCGAAGGGTGGTAGGGAAGGGGAGGGGGAGGCTCGTTGATCACAATCCAAAATTGCGGTGAAATGGACGAAGCCTCGGACACAGGGGTCGGTCGCCGGCCGCCAACTTGTTCGGAGAAGACGAATGGGACGTCAACTGGATTGGACTGGCTGCGGCGACTGACCCACGAGACTGATGAGGGCCCAGATCCGAGAAAAAGTGCGGAATGCGCGATAAAAAAAAGCAGAGCAGGAGGAAACTCAGGGTCAGGGGGGAGGGGGTGAAAGAGATCGAGATACGTATCTTCCCACAGAAGATAAACCGCTGCGAAAATAACTTCGGGCCCAAACAAGAGAAGGGAGAGGCGGCAGGCAGTTTGGTGATTTCCTCCGGCGGCAAATATCGGAGAGAAAGTTTCAAAACATGACAACTTCGGGAAAATAATTAATTTTGGGGAAAACCTTTCAACAAAACCACGAGGACGAAGGAAACACCTGGGGAAAGGGGAGTTTTCGGGTGGATAGAATCACTTGAACCGAGTTGGAATCGAACCTAGGGCGTCCATCTAGCACTCATCTCTACGATCATTCCTTCCTCACCGCACCAGTAATTAGAATTTCATGGATTTTCCTCTCTACCTAGTCGAAACAAAGGGTTGTTAAATAATATTTACTGACCAATTGTGAAGGGTGTGAGATATTCGAGTTCGTTATGGAGACCGATGGAGTCATCCACACCTTGTAACACATAGACTCATTTAATATTTTGATAAAATTTATCGACTATCCAACTTGAGGTATGAAATACTATGTATTCCTATTATAGCAAAGAAATGGTGAAACAAAAGAAGCGGTACTTTTCCACTGTATAAGACCGATGGAGTAATGTTTAAAACTGGTCAAGATTTGGAAATCTGACTGGAAAATATACGCGACACCAACACTGAACGTTTAATTCATCAGCTTTCTCGATTTTTGCACTGGCGATACAAATACCCGTTTAGGTTATTCCTATTTTTTCTGGAAAACCCAATAAGAATAAGTGTCTCCCTAACATCGAGTACAAAATGCTACTGAAATATAACAGCCAATCTAGTTTTGGGTGCCAGGGTACGACGAAGATAAGTTAACCCCTTCCAAGAAACTGCGTGAAATGTCGTGAAAGTACCCGCTATGTATGTAAGAGTCACCCGCTATGTGTTCAAGTTAACCCCTTTCATCTCACTCTGGTCTTCACGCCTTCTGTATAACTTTTCAAATGTTTCTGTCAAAGATTTTGAAAATTATATTTTAATGTTTAAGCACTTGAACAAGGGTATTAACAAAAAAACTTGTTTTCTGACATGGAAACCATGTCTACGTAATCAACTGACATGGAATTGGTAAAACCTAAGGATGAGATTTCATAAAGTTGACCATAAAAAACTGTGTCCCTCAGCAAAAAACGCGAGCGCCGTGAGCACCCGGAGCCCTTTAAATTGCCCAACTGAGAGGGGAGATATTGCGGTCAGCTTCAAAGGGGAAAAGCGAAACAAATGGTTGATGCAAGGGGTGGGTGGATCTCGAATCGAATCTCTTAGAGGGGTGCGAGGAGCGTTTCGACCACGAGTCTCAATTCCAGCGACGAAGCATAATATGCAATTTACGGCACGAGGCATTGTTCGATGACGGACTGGGAGACCGACGGGCCTGACGTCCACAAAAGGCGGTCTTTTCCCACCGTGAAAATAAAACCGCCGAAACAATGGGGAGGGCGCCGGGTTCGTAAACAGGTGGAAGGAATGCCAGTCGAAGTCGTTTAAAATAGACGCAGGCGGTGCCAAAGGGGAGGGTGAGTGGGAGGGGACCGGGGTGGCAGGGTTATAGGCGCCATGTGGGTGGTGGGAGGGGGCGTCGCGACTTCCGCCCAAAGGAATTCTCAGACGGCGGAGGCATGTGCAGCAAAGAGACCGCGAGCGCTCTCTGAGTTTTATCGAGCGCCACCGCACAAAGTGTTTACGGTGAGAGGCCCCCAGACTGCGGGTGTCCTTTTGTGCTCGAGGTGAAACATATATATATATATATATATATATATATATATATATATATATATATATATATATATATATATATATATATATATATATATGTGTGTGTGTGTGTGTGTGTGTGTGTGTGTATCTGTAGATCATGAAAACACGTCACATTCGACGATAATTTACAATACTGCAAATCTTCAAATACCTCAATTAGCACAAAGGATCGAGAGGGGCGATAAGTTAAAATCAAGTGGGGGAGGGGAAGATAAACGAAAAACTCTCATTAAATGAATTATTTCCTTCCTCTTTCGGCGAAAACTTCTTCTTCCTTAATGTTTATCTCGTTTCAACACGCATTGTAGAGTTTCAAGTTTCAAAATTAATCCCCGGTGTAATAAAAATGCAAGAGAAAACTAGAACTCTCAACGGGGGCCTATTATGAAAAGATTGGACATACGGCCGAGTAGTTCGCTAACCAAAATTGCGTCAAAAGTATCTCGCAACTATTGAAAGATCATCTGAAGTTATGTGCCAACAAATTACACTCAATATTCCCAATTTATTTTGCTAAGGAAAACGTTATTTTTGATGAAATTCAAATATTTATAAGTTATTATTAATTAAATATTGTAGAATTTTGACATTTTAAAATATAAATAAAACTATCATAATTAAATAACAATTAATATGATAGTTTTCTCTTTCCAACAAAATATTAATAATAGTATTCCCTCTAGTTGTTTCAACGAAAATTTCCACTTGGAGGGATGGTGTTGGCACATGGCCGCTTAACGCGCACTTAGCTCGAGCCTCTCCGGGAGAAGGGAGTGCACCAGCGAATCTCGCAAAAACCTCACACTCTATTGTATTCTTCCACCATACGTTGCATCTTATCTGGCGTTTCCTTATCCTCCCTCCATCTTCCCTTCCTCTCCGAACTGTGCCCTTCCCTCCCTCTGTCATAGTTTCTCCAAGGGCGTCCCCTAACGCACATCGAGGCCGAAGTGATTTCGGGGCTAGCCATAAATTCCTCTTCCTTTTTCGCACTTTCTCGATTTTAATAACTGGCCTTCCGTTGGAATTTTCGATGTATTAGTAATAATAATAATTTACAAGATGGTACAAATTATGACGAAATACATTGCTGTGCGAGATCTTTTAAGCACGTGATTTATCTGGGGAATGGTTGACGATGGAGAGGAAGGAACGGGTGCCCTAAAACACAAATGGAATGTACTTGATGTGAAGCGCCAGGGAAACTACGGTGAGATATACATATTATCTTATGAAGAAACCCACTTTCGAGTTGGTATATAAGACGAAGATAACAGTTTAATCCTTACGTGGCCAGCTTTTGTGGTGCACGCGAATGCTATCAACCCCATATGAAAGCAAAGGAACAGTTTTGAATAAAATATGCTTATTGAAATATCACTTTAGCTATGGTTCTAATAAACTTTCATGAAACTAATGGATATTCATACAGTATAATTTAAAGGCTATTTTATATAGTTTTGAAATAATCTAACAAACTGGAAAGCAAAACTAATTCAGTTTGAAACGGTCGCCGACAGTCAAATTTAATAGATAGTAGTTTGAGCTTTTTGGCCTTCTCTTAGGTGAGACTCTCTATCTCTTTGTATATAGAGAGAGTTTCACTCTCTATATAAATACAGAGAGAGTCCCTACATGTATAGAGAGCATATATATATATATATATATATATATATATATATATATATATATATATATATATATATATACGCACTATAAAGTGCCCTACATAGAGAAAGATTCTCACCTGAAGAAGGCCGAAAGCTGAAACTATCTTAAATTTGACAGTCCTTTTACGTGCTTTCTGTGTATATTTTTTTGTTCTACTGTACCGTTTAAGTGGTGTGTGTATATATATATATATGTATCCAAACTTTGATATGGAGCGTAGTTATGTACGGCGTGGAAACGTGGACACTGAAGCGGGATGATAGAAGTAGATCGGAGGCTTTTGAAATGTGGGGGTGAAAAAAAATGAAGGTTAAATGGATCGAAAGGAAAACAAATGAGGAAGTACTAGGGATGATGGCTGAGGAGAGGGATTTGTTGGGAGAAATCCTATGGAGGCGGGAACATTGGATGAAGGGCGTATTGATCGGCAGTGGGATGTTGAAGACTGTAATAGAGGGTTAGGCAAACGTGGAAAGGCAGAAACAGGATAGGGATACTGGACGGGATGAAGGGATAAAGGAAGTACACAGATATGAAGAAGGACTTGATGTAGAGTAGGTTGGGCGTCCCAGTATTTCGTTCGCGCCGGTGGCGGCCGGAGGAAGAAGGGGGCGGAGGTATCCCAGGATGCGTCGGCGCGGGGTGAGGAGAGCCGTCCACCGCCTCCACGCTTCGAGCGCTCTGCCCCTCGAGGGCTATGCCACACTTGCGACACCGAAGGTGAGCGTGTGGCCGACATGCACCTCAGCGAAGTCCCTCCGTAGAGGGGATGGATGGATACACTGAGGATATTGCGACGCAAAGGGGGATATCATGTTTTCATCCACGCCAGAAGTTTATTTTTGGGGCAGGTGATGTGTAATCGTTATAGTTTTATGTGGATTCGAAATTCCCGTACGATTATGCTTATGCCCATTATTTGATATTTACAGTTACGATATTGCAGTAATCGTTCGATATTTGGTTTTGGAATCCCCACCACAGGAATAAATGAGCGTCGACATTTAATATGGAATGTCGCACATGTGAATTGAAAAATAAATATCGAATTTACAACGCAAAGCGATGCAATTAACAGGAATCGAAGGATTGACAAAGATGTTTGATTTGGTTACCTTTTGCAGTAGATACGTGGAATGCCCCATTGCACTTTGATCGCACAAATTATTTAGAAATTTACAAATAAGCGGTTCTCAGAATTTCACAGAGGTTAATGCAAAACATTAGCGACGTTAAAGTTAAATAGAATAGTTGAATTTTGTGTGAAGTCGTACGGTGAAACAGAGAAACTAACTGGTCGCTCCTCCATCAATGTGGGTTTTACGCACCTCAAGTGTTCTTTTGGTGCGAGCTGTATCCTTACTTATAAGAGCCAACTTTAGGATAAATTAGTTCGATAATTATTGCTGTAGTAAGAATTGAGTAGCTTCAGACGTTATGTGGTGGAAGGCAAACATAATGAATAATAGATGGTAGCACTTCAAGTGGAAAAGTGCTACCATCTATTATTCATTGTCGGAGTAGTAAATAAAATGAACTCAATCTATGTTGAACTAGACTATAAACACAATTAAACGAACGTCAGTTCATTACAGAAACACTAGAGAGAGAATTTGACTCTGCTCTCTAAATGACAAAGCAGTCTTTCTCATTGAAGAAAAATACGGCATTTCCGTGCGAAGAGAAACTTGCTCAGAGTAATAAGACGCTAAGGTAGAGAACTTCATCGCCAACATTAGGCAGCAAAAGAAACAAGGACAAAGTGATAAATTTCCAAGAGAGCTACCTAAAAAAATAGTTAAACAAGTGAATATTAATGAAAATGTTTCGACAATAACAGGGGAAAGAGAGGAGAACTAAAACCACATTAATACTTGTAATTGCACAATTCAAATTTTGCGTTGGAAAAGCAACAAAAGCACAAAGCAACAACTAACAAGCAATTTTCATGAATATTACTTTATTGATTATTTTATCATAGAGAATAATTAGCTAAAAAATTCTTAGATTACAAAATATAATACACAGACGCGTCACGAGGGATATTTGTAGGGCGATGAAGCTGAATGAAGACGATTTGTCTCGCTTAAAGGGGCGAGTTATCGCTTACCTAAATTTGTTTACATTATTTACATAATAAAAGGTTTGCTTCAAAAGCTTGACGAATTGATGAAAGAATTTTAAAAAACGTACGCCAGCTATTAAAAGTTTAGCATCTTGCTATAGGTGTCAGCGTGGGAAAACCCCTTCATATCCCTATGGATATGCTATGCTCCCTATGGATACGTACCTCCTTGGAGTACGTTGCCAAAATTGCTTGTGACTAAATAGAAACAATTTGTTGACCAAGAAGTTGAGTAGGGTACAGGAATTGAGTGCCATTCGCCACACTGCCTTCAAACCCTTTGAAGGTTCAACACATGTTCACGGTGATTTCAAACCTAAGACTATAATAGCTGGGCGTTTTAGGCAATGACTCATGGTGTTCCGGAAAAGAGTGCGATCATGCCTACATTTATTTTTTGATGCTTAGAGAACAGTCAACAATATTTTGATTATAACATATCTACTATAGCAGTGAGTTAAGAAAAGAGAGAGGTGGATTTAAACAACAGAGACGTGGAAGAGGAAAAAGCCGGTATTGGGGATCAGAAATATGGAAGAATCCAAGCTGAATAATTTACGCCGTGTGCTGCCAAAATCCCTGGCGTTAAGTTGAGCCTCTCTGATGGCACCCAGACCATTTCCAGGGCTCCTTTTAAGCCAACGATAGAGAAATTTTCAATCTACATTTTTAATAAAGCATGGTCGTAGAAAGCGAAAAAAAAGTATTCCAAGAGAGAAGATATTAGAGAAAAACTTCACTGGATAAATCCTCTGTTGGATTTAGTCTGCCGCAGAAGTTCAGCCTTGTCAGTACGGATTACAGGTTACAAGTCTAAGGAATGATAAATGCGAATCCAGGTATTTAATGAAGAGTATGCGTGAATTCAATATCCTCGTATGTCTACTGGGTGACTTTTGCGACTTAAATTGGGAATCACGCGAACCAACCCTTCACCTCTGGATGTAAAATCCGATATATCAATGAACTTTCTTCTTGTTCCGTATAAAATGTGATACGTATTGCTAAAAGTATTTATTGCGCGTTTAGTTGAAAAAGTCTACATTATTTGTTAAATGTTACTATGAATACGATAAAATTAGGCTAAATACTTGAAACAATTGCTAGAAAAAACTTTTAAAAAATAATCCTCAGTTAAAACATATTACGGATATTATTCTTTTCAGAATGATTAGCGTGCGAGAAGCCATCCACCTCGAGAACTTCCGTCCTCTGAAGTAAGTATTCGGAGCGCCCGTCAACGCTGTTTACATATTATGTGAGCGAGCGCCTGAGGAAGACCTTTTGAGAACGTTGCTGATATCGCTGCAGGAACGGTACTAGAGAGTTTCACCCGCCGATTGTGGTTACACCATTTGGTAAACGATGCTTGGAGAGCATCAAGGGGGAAGGATATGAGTGCACTTCACCAAACTGAATGCACGACGGGCAAGAGTAAACTATCCTACTGATCTTCAACGATGCACGAAAATTATTACTCCTGGGTGTCGGGAGTGGAGTCTAAAGATCTGAAGAAATACGCAGTAAAGACTTCTCGGAAAAGAAATGCCAACATCTCGCTCACACCTCTAAACCTGAATCGGTGGTAGAGCAAAGGGAAATATCAGTACGTACGTTACACTAATTTAGGAGACATTATAAATAACTGTCTGACTTCATTACAAAAACAAATATTTCTATGAACAAATAGGGCATCTACGGGGCATATTTTGAGTTAAAAAGTTAACGAGAGATCTTAATAATCAGTGGACTATCTCTTCATAATAATTGAGCATTAGGCACCTGCAGAGTAAAATGTTGACATCTGCATTCAATTAATTAATTAAAACACAAATTGCGATTTTTTACATGCACACAGCCACACTCTTACGCATACAAATTTATAATATAACTATGGCAATAAAATATGAACAGTACGAGACGCTAATAAATTATTGAAAACTCAGAGTAAAATCAAATTTTGGCCTGCTGTACACACGAGACGTATTATATTGAAAAAAAAGTATCATACAAGGTTTACGAAGAGACCAATTCAAGATCCCACAACAATTACCGGTGTACGAGACTAAAAGAGGGTTCAATTTCATTTAGTTGAAAATTTAAATCTCATTCCGAGTGAAGCCAAATAGTGATAGCAGTTTAATGATCGCGCCCAAGCCACTTCCGAATCCCTCGAAATGCTTTCCGAACTCGCTCTCGAACACTCGGGGGAAAATCTCCGGGGAGGACTGGGGCGAGGGAGGGAGAGAGAGTCACGGGGGAGACGCGGGTTGCAGCAGCCAAGTCCTTCTGCACGACACCTCTTCTCCCCTCCCCCCGATTTCCCCCGTCGGAAGCTTTGAAAAGTGGGCCCCTTGGAAACGGATCCCTGGAGGTGAGGGGGGGTGAGGCTGCGGGGGGAGGGAGAGGGATCGCTCGAGCGAAAAGAAAACGCAAGCGAAGACCAGAACCCGGCACCAGCGCGCAGGAATTCTAATTCACCCGCGCCTAAGTGGAAAGCGGTTCCTTTATTTTCCTTCTCACCCGGAATCCTTGTGCTTTATTATTATTCTTCGGAGTCCGCGGAGGAGTCCCGGTGACGGGGCTGGCTCGAGAAGGGTGGGGGGATGGAGTAGTGTGACGCTCAGCACGGAGAGAGCGATAGAAATCAGGATCGCAGTCCCCCCAACCCCCGTCTTTTACTTTTTGTTCTCTTTCATCGAGCTGGCCTCGAGACGCGAAGTGGGTTAAGTGTCACCCAGGGATTGGGCCGCCGTGTTCCCAATAAGCCAAACCCTGCCCTACCTTTCGTACGCTAATGAATTTAATATGGCGCCCACTCAAAAGCGGTATTTACAAAATAGAGGTGTTTATTAATTTTTTGAGGATTGTCCCGCCATAACTTAAATGTGGATACATAACAAAATTAATTGAGAAGATTAAAACCCCTTGAGTGTCTGAAGCATGCAGGTTCGCATTTGTGTCGTATCTTATTGAGCTTAATTTATCTTTTCAGCACTAACTTTTAAGGTTGATTGTTTGAAACAATCGATCTTAATATTATTGGCCACTAAACTAGCGTATTCAATTCTTAGTTACTTACTAGCGTACTTAGTACTTCCTTCCTGCCCTAGTCCTTCTATGTCCTGTATTATTTCCTTCGTCTTTCTTTTATACTTCCTACAATCCTACCCTCCGTCCAACGAGACTTACAACTTCCCCCTTGCCCAACATTCTGCTTTCCATCGTGAACTTCAGTCATCCACGATCATATCTGGCATATATTTTTTCCTTGCCGTATATTTATGTATGTCGCGTATAAATAAATAAATATATTTATTATACGCATGTAAATAAAAATATTTACGCTGGTCCACATATTCAATGTCGACTCTTATTTCCCACTGCGCTACATTTGCTGTTGTCCTCACATCTTTAGTCATCATGTGCCGTAAGCCCTCATTGTCGCGATTTACATAGTTTACGTACTCAACTCCGGCAGCTGCGGCAACTGCGGCCGGGCGGGTGGAGTGGCTCAGTGATTGCCGCTAACGGTGATCCCTAGCGTGATTTGAGGAGGACGTTTGCCAGAGCAGATTGGCGACTCACATGCACTAAAAAAGGTTATTCTGCCTAAGGAACTGGAATACTTCAGAACTTATATTATAATGTCAATATTTATTCTGCTCTGCGCCAATTGTCGATTGAACTTTGTCGTAGCAGTTATATATTCACACGAAAAATGACTAATACTACTTGTGTACGTGGGTGTTTCGTTTTTAATTAATAATTACTAAGAAATAAGAGAGATATCTGGATAAAATGTATTTTGCGTGTTAATTGATTCTTATGTGCAATATGTATTGAATATACTAATTCAAAGGTCCTTTACACATAGATGACTTTTTTTCAGGAATCATGAAGCATCACGTTCTCTTCTTTGTTCAGCCATTTTACCTGATTATCTCAACTTTTCTTAGCTCCTTCCTCAAATCCCTCTACTCATTCGAAAATTAACGAAAAAAAATCGGACACCAAAAGTTCCACTGCGAATTTGCAAAACAACCGACTCGTTCAGTCAAAGAAAAGAACAGTCAAAAGAGATGGAAATGAAATTGTGGGATGAAATTCAGCATCCAAGCTCCAAAGGACATTTTAATGAATGTGCTATTGCATAGAAAATAACAATAGAACGTATAAGAAAGAAAAAATATATAACTTTAAGCTCGGAAATAAAAAAAATACAATGTGAAGCTGAGGGCGGTCAGTTACGACCGTGGGTACTTCCGATTTTCCAAAAGCATGAATCAACTTGAATTTGAATTCATTTCATTTTGCTCTTTTTCTTCTTTCCCACGAGTGAACTTCGCAGACGGCGGATTTATGCACCGCGACTAATGAAGGAGTACATGAAGGACCGACCGACTCCTCGAGTTTGGAGGCGGGCCGCGCTCACGACCTCTCGCTGCTTCACGACGTCAAACCACCCCCACACGGGGGTGGGTCGGAAGTGGGGCCTCACTCCCTCGCCCAGATATCGATTGTCGAGTGCACAGGGCTCAGGACAGGGCCTCGAGTTAACCGCGAATGAAGATTTTTCTGGATTAATTACGGCTATGTAGAACATGCGGAGTGCATTAGAAATGTGTTTCAAAACTTTAAAGAAACGGCCGCAAGTACAGGTTGTACTGTACTGTATACTGTTACAAGTGTGCTCCTCCCTAATTATCTCTTTGAAATAAAACTTGGTATGCCAGGATCAGCACACATTTCAATGATCAAATAAACTTCATAAATAAATACCAACTAAATAAGGTGGTTATGCGGAACTTGAGAAGAATATGTGACATAAATATTTTGACGGGTGACAAGGTTATGAAGGATTGTGCATTGAAATAGAAAAGTACGGGTATGGAATAAGCGTGCATTGCTGCTTTGATTATATTGAAAGGACGTAAGAGCGTCGAATGATCAAACAGACAGATGTACGAGAACAGATCAAGTGTTTTGAGGGGGAGGGGAGGAAGGAGGGAGTAACGGGTGAACGCGGCCGGAGAAACTCCCCGTTCGAGAGATGCTGGGAGGTTCAGAAATGGAAGAGCAGCATCAATGTATGACTGTGATGGAGGTGAAAGAAATACTATATGCCGGTAAAGGTAGGAGAAAATGGTAAAAGAGAATAAGTATCATGAATCAACTTAAAGTGAGGCTTTTTTACACTCTTCTTAAGCCCGAAAGGGAATTACACGTAGATGGGGTCACCTGTGATTAGGAAAACGAAGTCATTCGGTTTCCCTTAATAATCTGTTTTAATGCTCTGCACACTCAGTCATTGTATATTTAGTCCCTCATGAAGGATCCGCTCGCAACAAAACAATGGATGCCCGACTATTACGTCATCCGAGAGCAAAAGTGTTCCACGAGGAACAAGGGGGCGAGGCAAGGAGGCGGGATCCTCCACACCGGGGAGGAGGACCTCCGATATGCGCACGATCGCCCCCGTGATCTTTGCCTACCCTATCAGCTGGACCGCATCCGAATAAATGTGTGAACAAGATACTAATGACGATATTGTGAGATGTGATATTGAGATAATGACAGCGAGGGCTTCCGCGAGTTCTTTATCGTACATCCGCTCCTATTGACTCCAAGTAAATCTGCATTGGGGGTGCAAATCCATTGAAATTAACGTTATTATACCAAAGTTGGGTTACTATACAGAGTTAGGCTCTGGACGGACTCTGGAAACTGCTGTAAGCACGTCAGCAAAATGATAAAATTTATTGAGTCCGATCGATTGGTTAAAATGATAAAAAAATATGGAATTTATAACGAGTCGTAGTTATCGAAGCAGAAGATGAGGATTGATTGGTTTCCTCCGTTGCAAGTGCGCTCGTCGTTGTGGTCATTGATCAAATGGTTCGCTCCCGATTGTGGGAGACGCTCCCGCGGGAGCGGCGAAGGGTGGCCCGTGCGCCGGGGGCGCCGCGCCACCAACCTCCTCAACGTTCTCCTCCCCCGTTCCCCTGTCCGACCGCCAGCCGCCCGCCGAGCGTGAAGGTGACCTGCGGGTCGCAACTGCTGGCGCTTGGATGACCACGGTGGCGCCTACGGCCCCCTACCCCGCCTGTCCCTTCACTATCATCCTCGCTTTCATCACCAGAGCGATCGGGAGGGGGGGGGCGATGAGCCAGCGGCGCAAAGTGTTCCCGTTCGACCCGCATGAGGGCGAAAAAGGTCCCGACTTATGATGTGACGACTGCAGTACGTAGAGCTTATTATGATTGCTGGCTTCCGGTATCTACCCCGCCTTTGGCCACGCCGACGCCGCCTTAGCTCTCGCGACGATTGCCGAGTGCATCATCGGGAGTAAATGGGCTTATTTGTACTGGAGGATGCAGCGGTCGCCTAAGAGAACGGCGGCAGAATATTAAAGACAGAGCAGAGACTGGCGGTAAAAAATATGGTCATAAAAAACGTAGCAAGAGTGCGTAGTTCCGATAAGTAACTTTGATCAAAATATAGCTGCTTTTATACTTTACACATAAAATAAATAATTACGTATATATATATATATATATATATATATATATATATATATATATATATATATACACAGATGACCGCACACATCACTGCAAAATACATTAAATCTCCTTCCATACACCAATCTTTGACTGAAGGATCACCAAATGGATGGGCATTAAATAGAGCGGAAACGATGAACTAAGGACATCATGGGAGGACGTTGTCAAAAAGACTTACAAAATGAGGAATATGAGAATTCTCGGCACACGGAAGCGTTGTTGAGGGAGAGGTATAATGCATAAATTGATATCTCTAATTAGAGAGTAGTCTACTAGCCTACTTGATGACGAGTTTTGACGAACTTACACTGGGTGAGTCAAATTCCCTCACTCCGGTGTGTCGAGAGAATTTGTACTCGCTTCAAGACGATTGTGTGGCAGGAGATATTCGAAAAGCGGTTGAATAACATCTTCAGTCGATGTTAAAAAAAAACATTTTGGAATTGTAGACGGCCATGATATATTTTGAAAAACCTCCCGAAGAACCCTTTGGTATACGTGCATCCTTTTCCGTTAAATCATCTATATTTTTCGAGATGACGGAGAACAATAAAAAAATGCGGTGAAATGAATTCATATAAAAACTGAGAAAAATGAGGTATTTATGAAATCTTTTCAGTTACGGACTATTCTTTTAAAAATGTCAGTTTTCTATGTCTTCTCGGATTAGTATATTTTTCCGTCTGGAAAGATAGGTAATTGACAGAGGAGGTATCTGTGTAGCAGCTACATGGACGCTCCTTTGGCTAGTATACAAATCAGTGGAGATTCACCAGTGAAATATATTTTTGCTAAATTTATCGGAGTACACAGAAAGGAGTGGAGAGAGTTGCGGGAATGCGGCTCTTTATTAGCACCTGTAAATAAAGGCGCAAAGAGAGGAAATTAATGACCATTGGATTATTCTGAAACTTGATCTTAGAAAGAAGAGGATCGTTGCGAACTTTCATTCATTCATTTCAATGCACATTTCAGCGGATGACTCCGTTAAAAGTTAGAGCCGCGGCATCTCCCGCAGTTCTTTAAATTTTCAATTTTATGAGTCATTCACGAGACTATCATGCTGATTCGTATCTTGTTGCGAAGTATTTTTTCTACCTTTTATAAACTTAGAACTACCATTTTTACTACGCCAATTTTGCAAATTTATTATGCATAATTTATACTTTGACCCAGAAAACGTTAGCACTCGGCCAAAAGTTAACACTGTTGAAATAATAACTGAAATTCATGGTGCGTTGAATCACTACAGATCAGGTTTTTAACTGAAAGACTAATTTTCTCGACGTATTTTCTTTATAACGAAAATTGTTCACATACAGCAGTATTGCCAATTGAAGGTGACCAGTATAACATTACGGGGACGTGGTTAGTCAAGCAGTAGAGCGTTGGACTACTAGCCGGAGGGCCCGGGTTCGATTCCCGGGAACGCCACTCTGGAAGCCCTTAGTTACAATCGAGCTGTGTGACTTTTTGGGTCCCTAAACTTCCTGGAAAACAATAGGTGGCATACACACAGTTTCAAAAGTCGATTAATATTAGATTAACTCTATTAGTCTTTCAAACCGACCTTCAGCTCGTCGTCGACTGTGTTCATTGTTTACATGACATGAAACGAAATCAGAGACGTGTTCATACAAGAAATACATAAGACGCGGGGAATAAGCTAAACATTTTTATTGCTAAGGTTACGGTTTCGACAAAATGGATAAGCACCGGTTGAAATGCAAATTTATTTTACTGTCATGAAATAAAACAATCTAAGGGTGGAATAAACACGAATAGCTATGCCGAACTTCACGCAGAAAAGAGATATGCTATGAGAAACCCAAACTTTAAACTGAACTTGATAGACAACCAAAGGAGGAAGAAATTTCGCGGCATGCTCGGCGAATATCGCGAGGAGACGGAGTTCCGAAAAACTAAGATGTGAAACTCCAAATTGTCCTCCATATGTGTTTTCGCTTGCACCGAGGTAATGACTTCCCTTCGATTTCCCATGAACACCTACTCTGTGAGCGACCGTGACTCCACCCATCTAGAACACGCGGGCTTCGGCGACACCCAAGCACCCAACACCCTCCGTCACTGGCGCCAAACGTCTTATCCACCGAGGCGCCTCTTGCTATCTCCAACGACCCCAACGCATTCTTATCCAACCTCCTCATCCCTCCTAATCATCAACCCTTCGCTATCTCCCTCCTCCCTTTTAGATCCTTTCCGTGCGGTCATACGAGCACGTCGCCTCCCTCACCATCAAAATCGCTCAAAATCACGCGCATGCTCGAGCAAGAGACACTCCTCAGTCCTTTGAGAGCAGGTGTCAAGGGAGAAAGAGAGCGGATTTTCTTGTTTCACCCATGGAAAATTACTTTGGACATGTACTTACACCATGATGGACAGAGATTTAATACGGAGAGATAGTACGTATCGTAGCGACGTAATTGCGTTATAGTATTAAAAAAGAACTGCCAAGGATTGCCTTGACGGGTCTTTTGAAAAAAACGTGGGTGCAGGAGGAGTTTGACCATTGTTTTCTGGGTATCTTAACGACGTGATGGACCTGTGCACGCACGTTGGGGGGAGAGGAAGCGCAATATTCAGACGCCGCTGGTCCGGCGACAAAATTTCCCTGAGGGAGTCAAGAGGACGGGTCGGACGAAAAGAATGCCAGCATCCATCCATCCGTCTTCCGCCCGCCTCGTGGACCGAAAGGGAAACAAAGAGCGAAACGAGAATATCACGGAACGCTTTGAAGGGACTCAAGAGACAGCATTGTAAAGGGGGGGGTGTGGGACTCCCGCACGCGACTCACGTTCGAGCGACAGACGGGGGAGGGGGGGCAGGGAGGGGGACAAAGGGGACGGAATGCTTTCGGCGGAAAGCGCGCGGAATCGCAAAGAGAGCAACATCGGCCGGCATCGTCCCTTTGGGATGGAGGGACGACGGCGTTTTCCCTTTGTGGGGCGGGGGGGGGCACGCGTCACGGTCGCATACTCAAGGCGCCCTCTCTCCGCGTCCTTCCCCCCCTGCCCCGCCGGGAGAGTCCGCCGGCGCCACCGCCGGAGTCCCGCAGGCTCCGCGCCATTGCCAGGATGTGCAGGCGGTGAAATCACCAGAGAGGGAGAGGGGGGGCAGGCCCCTGAAGGGGTTGGCGGGGGAAAAGGCACGCACGCCCTCGTGTTTTCAATGCATTGCCCCTCGATTAGAGAGGAAAACCAACGACGAAGTGTTTCCAGATTGGGTGTGAGTGGGCAAAAGGAGGACATTGTGGGGAGAATCGGAAAAATTGGGTGGAAGAAATAATATTGAGAGGTGGTGGGGGTGTTGAGGGGCGTGAGTGATAAGATGGGGGAATAACGGGAGCTGTAAGTGGTGTGCAGAATGGAATAGATTTGAGCTTTTGAGGCGGCAAAAGGGTAGGTGGAAGGTGCGAAGGACGTAAGGAGGAATTTATGCTGATCAGACGAGGAAGGAGGGTCTCCCGATACTCGGAAGATGATGAGTTGTTCGGGGCCGTCCAATAAAAGCTACCTTTGACGGATAGAATACCCTGAACCAAAGTCGGAACCCGAAGTTGACAATAACTACTGCACGGGAGTGCGACAAGTGTCGGTTGCGCACACTACGGTGTGCGGAGCTGCTTCTGCGCCGC
The DNA here is from genome assembly GCA_037158775.1 of Hetaerina titia. Taxonomy (NCBI): domain Eukaryota; kingdom Metazoa; phylum Arthropoda; class Insecta; order Odonata; family Calopterygidae; genus Hetaerina; species Hetaerina titia. The sequence goes on along the minus strand of CM073771.1, from coordinate 99,739,751 downwards.
ATCGTGATGCCTCGGCCTGCTTCCCCCGCCCCCGGATTCCTCCCGTGCGCGTGAGCAGTGCACTTGGTCGAGAGTGGTCTCTTGTGCGCGAGGGTTTTGAAGTGGCGTGACGGGAGCAGTGTGCAAGCGGGGCAAAAGTGGCGTCGCAGTCCTCCGGGTCCGTTCAATAATGGCGTCCGTCGCATGATCTCAGTGGAAACGGTGAGCCGAGCGCTTGACGGCGACGAAGTTTCCCACCCCACGGTCCCCGACCAACGCGAAGGTCGGTTGGAGCGGCGAAGGGAGAAGGGAAGTGGCTACAGAGGGCGAAATTTTAATGGAAAATGGAACGGAGCTGGGGGATTCCATTTCCCCGCGTGACGATCGCGGTGTCCCATGGCCATGCCCATAATGTCACGGCAGCTTTATTTTTCAGTTAACGATCTCTGTCGAGACGATTTGAACCCGGGAACCTCCGGTCAGCAGACGGGCGCTATACCAGCTGGTCCACGGCGTCAATATTTCTCGTTGCTGACGATGTATTCATATCGAGATATTACGACTAAATTTTAGATGAGAACGCCAATATAATCACTGGTGGCGGATAAGGTTTTCGACCTTAGAGAAAGAAAAAAAATTTCACGGAGCCCCGGTTGATCCGAGTTAGGCGAAAATCATGGGGGAGGGGATGGTTTTCGGTCTTTATCAAAGTCTCCCAGTCCTCGATGCTGACTTCTGTACTTTATTTACTTAACTGTTATTTACTGTTACTTACGAATGGCCCCCACTGATCGTGTTTTGGGTCTGATCCTATGTGGAGCGACCCTTGGATTCATTCACCAAGAATTTTTTACTTGACTCCATAGTGGGTAAAGCCTGAACGGCATTGATTTGCTTTTGAAGTACACGATGACTTGGTTAACTCTGATCAAATTAAATAACTCTGAACTCAGGTTCCAGTTCTCATGATAATCATGCGGTGACAATAATGCATTAAAATATATGCCGAGGGGAATCGAAAAATTAATCAGCGAGGGTTATTCAAAGGAACGAAGTGTCAACCCATACACGAAGGCATATAACTATTGTTTAATATTAATAAAGAATTTATATTCCTATTATGAATAAATAGGGGATGGATGGATTTATTCAATTAGAGATCAATAATTGGAGTAACAATAAATAATTGGCGAAAGATTATAATATCTCGTTAGTTTAAACAAAATTATTTTTACAACCACGAGACCACGTATTGGTATCTCATAGTTTTCAACTTATGGAAGAACTATTTAGCCTAAAAAACACAAGTTTTTCTACAGGAACTCCAAAAGTTTTCGCGGAAATCAAACGAACCGAAGGCATTGTGGAAAATCGGAGGGTATTATTAGGGAACTATGTGACCTGTGAATGGGAGCAAGGGGCGTCCATTTTTTCCAAATTTCTCGCCTCGGAACCTTTGCTCGAAGAGCATAAACTGGTATAAATTCAACACCGAAGAGTACAAAATTGATAGGAGAAGTGCTGCAGTAGATTGCCGAGGCGAGTGTCGAGAGTCTGGAGCCAGCTCGGTATCATTCCCAAAAAATGAAATTGCCAATGATCCAGAAAGTTAAATCTGAGGCTGATGGATTGACGTATTTGATCGGTAGATCAAGGCATTCTGAAGGAAAAAACGAGTGGAGCATTGAATGGTATTAACTGAAAAAATGGACGACGAGGAGAGATATGAAACAGAATGTACCTCAGGAGAGAGAGAAAGTAGACCTAGGTTCAATTCAGTCAATCCAAGCAGAATGCTAACACTAGAACTTGAGGCTGGAGTATAGTTGAAACTGTACAACTAGTAGACGAAGTCGTAACCTTGCAAAAAACCAAGGACTTTGATGGTTTCTTAAATACCTCTTGTTTTGCAGTGGACCATTCCTCACTTTCGTGTACATTTTACTTCCATTCACGCCAGTTAAAATGTCTATTCCCTATCCCCCCCTGGATTGCTTATCCGACCTCAGCCCTTCAACTACAGCATCAACACACCCTCACAGCCCTCCAAATATCTCACCCATCCACGTGCTCCGCCATCGAATTCCTCCCAACTCCTTCTCCCTTCCCAGGTGGTATACCTTTTTCGTTTGTCTTCTCCTCCACTAGGGCCATTTTTCCCCCACCATCCCACCTCCACCCAAAGAGCCCCAAATCAACGCTCATCGCTCAACGGCCTTCATGACGCCACACGGCAAAGACTTCACTATTCTCGCATCGAAATAAATGCGACACATTCCTCAGCATGTGTCGACAAATTTAACGGATAATGACGACAGCGGAACGATTCTCGCCCATCTCCCATCACTTGGCGCGCGTGCTCGTTCGAAACCCCCCAGACGCACCACGAACACACACTGCTTTCACACGGAGCGGAGGGTGTGCATGGGGGGGTGGAGGAGGAGGGGTGAATGGAGGAAAACGGGCGGGGGGGGGGAGGGTCCCTACCCTGGCTCACTGACCGCGCACTTCTTCCTCCCTCCCACTGAGCGGCGTGCGGGTAATGTACCCGCGTCCTTAGGTGTCCTTCTGCCCGCGCTGACCCCTGACCTCCCCTCTCACATCATCCACGCCCCCAGGAGGAAGAGAGGGAGTGAGAGAGCGTGGGGGTGGGGTTCACCCATCAAAGGCCACTCCCCTCAATACACAATGAGTCCCTCCTCCACCCCTATGCTCGCTCATTAATGGGCGCTCCGGGACAGCACACCACCCCTTTGTGCGACACCACCCTTTTGTGGGGTTGATCGGGGGAGATAAATAAATCCGTGTAAGGGCTGCCACGGCAATAAGTTGGGTGCCAAAATAATATTTACATATTTCAAATTATATTTAACGTTCCCTCATGTTTCTTTCTGGCGGTCATGATTTTGTAACGGGTTTGTGCCGACTCATGACCGCATCCGTTAATCAGGACGTACGTACTGTGAAACTTTTCGTATGAAATGCACTGCGTGTTTTCGAGATGACGCTGTTTTTGTATATTAACTTAGTTAATTTATTTCTTTAAGGGAGCGCGAATATTTTAAAATTTGTTCCTTTCTTAATTTAGACTGGTAATAACACGGATGACAATTGAAGATATAAATTTGCTCTTTTAAGTATATATATATATACATATAAACCATAAACACAGTAATCAACCCGAAAGTCGGTTTAGTTAGTGATGGTAGAACTCACCCATGTACCAAGCCCGACGGCGTGTGAATATTCACACATCAGGGTAGGGGGACCAGTTCCTTTCCCTGTGCCGGTTATGGTTTCCCAGGAAGATCTGGTACCCGAAAAATCAACTAGCTTGGGTGGAGCTACAGGTGCCCAAAGTGCCTTGCCAGGGAATCGAACCCAGACCCTCTGGTCAGCAGTCCAACGCTCTACCCGCTAGACCACCGCGACCCGCATATATACATATATATATATATATACATATAATATAAAATGTATTTCAAGTTAGCATTAGATGTAAAAGACAAAAACACAGGAACAAACAAAAAAGAAAAGAAACTCACTAGTTTTCGAATTTTTGGCGTTCCAAGCCACCTTTCTCAAGGAAGAGAAGGAAGGAACTGTGTGTGTATGCTTGAACATATATTCATTCACATGAAAATAGATGCAAGGAATAGGCATAGGGGCCCATATAAATTCTCGTCCATTTCCCCTGTAGTGGGTGAAACAGATCCCGAACACCATCTCCTTGCGAAAGAATCGGAGCAAAGGTTTGCATAAAACCCCCGCAAATTTCAACTCCGTGGTTCAGCTTCCGGTCTAGAAACTCATTTGCTATCTGCTATATATATATATATATATATATATATATATATATATATATATATATATATAGATGATACGGAAGCACTCACGCTGAGTGAGTGATCTGAAGAAGGCCTCGGAGTAGGCCGAAAGCTCAAGTAATCTACGATGTGAGTGTTCTTTTACGTGTTATCTTTTTTATTGTGTGTTCTATTGTGCCGTCCAAAAGTTATATATATATATATATATATATATATATATATATATATATATATATATATATCCTGATAATTTGAGTTGCTTTTGTGTAAATACTTTGAGTCCAGTAAAATTTATTTCCTGGATTTTCTAATAAAGCCTTTATTACCTAATAATTATAATAAAATGGATGAATTATGATCCATTTTTTAAATTATTAATTTAATATTACTGTTTCACACACATACTTTTCAGATTAATTGAATACACTTTTCTTGCAAGAGGTCTGGCAGGGGTGTCCATTATCACCTGTGCTTTTTAATGTATACGGTGAGAAAATGATAAAAGAGCCATGGGAAGAACAGGAGACAGAAGGGCGTGGGGAATCAATATAATAAGATTGCAGTTTGAAGATGACAGGGCTTAAGTAACTAATCAGGCAAAGGATCATAAGCACTGCTGATCGCATTACAAAGTCAAAAGTATTAAGAAATTGAGATGATTAACTGGAGCCAGCGGAACAGTTTAAGTATCTCGGTAGTGTTTTGGACCTAAATGATCTAAGTAGTGGGGACATAAGGAGAAGAATTGCGTTAGGCAAAGAAGCTTTCACAACAAGGAGGGAAGTGATGACAGACACTCTGCAAGGTTGTTAAGAGACGACTCGTTAAAACTTTGAAATGGTGCAGGCGTGGAGACGTTATCGTGGAAGCAATACGATAGGCTTAGATTGGAGACTTCTGAGACGTGGGTGTGGAGGATGGAGAAGGTGAAACGGGCGAAAGTAATAAAAAAACGAGAATGAGCTAGGCATGGTGAGGAAAGAGAGTGGACTGTTGGAGGAAATGTAAAGGAGATAGGGAAGGTAAATACTGAGCGTTTTGATTGACAATGGGATATTGAAGGATGTGATATAGGGGAACGTTTTGAGCGAGCGAGAAAGGGGTGGGATAGGGTAGGGATGTTGGATGGGATGAAGGGAGGGAGTATGCCGGATGGAAGAGTATTTTATTGAAGTGTCGGGTGACAGGTTGTGTTTCGTTAGGAGAGGCAAAGAAGCCTATCGTTTTTCAGTCCCTGTGTTTATCCAGATCCTAACTAAAACCGTGTAATATCAATAGTGTACGCAGTTTATTTTCGGAAAAGCGAATCGAATATTATTGAATTGAATTGATTCTATTTATTTTATGTTATATACTTTTCCATTAGGTGAAATAGCCATACAGGACAATTTATGGAGATAAATTAGGATCCTCTTATCGCAGCAGGTATACGGTCATTTCAGGGACTAATGGTTTGCATCAGAAGACCGTAAATATAAAAGTCGAAACCTGCGATTAAATTTTTGAATGGACGGAAAGTAAAAGGAGTCACCGACCGAAGCGACAGTTACAGCAAGGAGATGCTGGGAGAGATGGTCGATGATGGGTTCAATGACCTCAGAATATCACAAATGAATGACAACACATTTTTTTGTGCAACCATTTGAAAAAGAGGTTTTGTATTTTCGATGATGAAATTAACCTCACTTATCGGGTAAATAGCCACAACTCCCCACAGCCAAACTAAAAAATAATGAAAAAGTAACAAAATAATCCAAATTGTGTATTTTGCATGCTAAAATGCAAAATATTTCAGCTTATCGTTTCACATATGTATTGATGGGAGAAGAATTTCAGAAAAAGTGACATTCTGTCACAAGTATTAAGGTAAGCGTCGCTCGGATAAACAATTTTCCTCCCTTGAAATTTTCTTCCTTATTCCATACATCACTACCAACGAGTGTGAACACTCCGAATATGCGATATTTTTGAAAAATCACATAACCAATTAATTATTTCAATCAATTTTTAAATGACTCGTAAATTATTAATCTTATAATTGTGAAGGAGGCGTCGTGTGACTGAAGTGTGAACTTAGGAAAATGAAAAGGGCACACACCCCCAATGCTGCCATGAAGTAGGTTTCCAACATGAGATTGGAAGTTGCTTTCAATTGCAGCCGTTCATTTAGCAGATATATGCCCATGGAATAAGCAGTGGAAGGTAGCGTCGCGGGGACGAAATTCAGCATGAGCATTGGTAAGTGATCATATATACAAATAATTGTGTACCTCCACGAATTCAACCAAGAACCTCCCGGTTAACCCTCCCAGTCTCCACGGGCCGTTTCCAGGTTCCCTCCTTCAAGGATTGAGGCAGGGCGCACTCGAGATCTGCGGAGTGTGTGGGGTACGGCCCGTCAAAGTTGGTAGCAATGGTGAAAGGAGACTACTTGCGGATTCGCGCGCTTCATTGGCGATCGAAATGGCGCCGGAAGTCGGATGCGGGCCTCTATTTCACGGGCCTTAGGCGACCGGGGCCTTGAAACGGGGGAGGAGCCGGGTGATTAGGCGTGGAGGGGGGGGAGGGGGTGACAGGGACGGGGGGTGTGGCATCGAGCGTTCATCCTAACCCGTATGGAAATTCCTCGGGCGCTACGGCGGGTGTTCGACGACGATCGACCCCCGGGGGCGGTCCTCTGTGGCGTCCGACGGCGGTGGGACGACGGGTGCGGGATGCCTCGGGAATGGTTCGGTGATTTTCGGCTGCAGCGACGTAAAATCGTCTTTTTCCTCCTCATTTCTCTATTGCCCACGTGCTTCCCACCAAAGGGAACTCTCTCTCTTTTACAGTGGCATAAGGATTAGAGACACGTTTGTGGTTATTTGGGCACATAACACCAATAATCGACATCGCACTTTGAACTCTTTTTCAAAACTAAACCATGTTTCACTTCCATCCACTTCCTATTTCACTTCGCTTCGTTTAAAGCGGCAATTCTGCCCTTCTTCCATCACAGCGCGCTCTCTCTCTCTCTCCGATATCCCACTGCCTCCCAATTTTTACTACACTCAATTTCTCTCCTCATTGTAAATCCTCTCAAACGCCTCCGTTTCTCTGTCACTTTTGCCTCTTCTCCGCCTGTCTTTCTCTCTGCTAATTTCAACTTCTTTAAGCTTATCCAAGTTCACACCTCAAACACTCCCAACCTAAGCGTTACCTTCTCTCCTCAAATATTTAGGTTTTAGAACACTCTCATGCAATACTCTATAAAACCTCTTGCACAAACTGTGAGGAGTTCTCCTAGGCGATGATGTTCAAAATGTATCATCAGCCCTACCATAATACGGTAGGATAGATCATGTAAATAAAATTAGAGAGATTAATCGTAGAGTAGATATATTGAAGATGTAATTCTTTCCACGCACGATAAGGGGCCATAATAACGTTGGCCGACCGCGCTAGGAAGGGGAATGGGGAAGTGTTTTGGGTCAAAAGTAGCCTGTTGTGTGATCAAACCCTGCCACAAGCCCAATGTAATAATAACAAAATTTTCCTTTATATTTTCCTGAGTTTCCGGTCACCAACTCCCTTCTTTTCGCCAATTGTCTCTTCGTTAATGTAACTCTTTTTCTACTGTACTTATTGCCAGCTGCTAAAATATGCGATTAAGATTAATATGTGATTATCAATCGATTCAGATTTACTTTCAATAAACATATTTCATCTGAGTCTCTATAAATTATCGCTATTTGTTGGTGTAATATCGTGCGGGCCTGCGGGAAGCTGTTTGTTTGCATTGGCGTGACGAAAACTCAGAATAAAAGATGTTTGCCATTCAGTGGCAAAGCAAACGTATAAACTCAACGAGTGCTTGGCGAAAGCGCATTTACTTTCCTCTGCAAGCAGAAACGATCAAATGTCAGAGAGAAGAGCCCAATGGAGACTGGAGGTCCTCGGATGCTGCGAGGCGCTGGATATGGAGAGCGGGATGAAATACGATAAGAGCCGTCCTTGAGGCATCCTCACGACCGTTGAACTATAACCTCATAAGAAGTAGCGTTGGGACGCTAAATGAACTGTATGAATTATTGCTAAGGCAGCAGGCGTATTATACTCACTGACTTTATTACGAATATTTAAAAATTACGAATTTAACAATTTAAATATACGTGTCAAAACGCACTGTAGGGAGAACTGGGAATCTGATTTGAACGCTTTACGATTGATTAACAAGAGTGAAGGCGGACATATTGGTTCAACAAACAGTACCTCGTACTTCGAGTCAGCAAAAAAAAAAACAACTTAAATATCAAAGATGCTTTCACCGAAATTCTTACTCTACTGTTGCCTTGTGGCGTTTGTGCATTTTTGATTTTGTTCAAATCAAATTAATAAGTGGAATGGGAGGCATCGGGTAGAGAGTTGGCAAACGAGTCCCCATTAATGCTCGGACGGAAAACATAAAATGATGTTTGGTAATTGACACCGAAATTGTTTGAGTTTTGCATTTATTTCCAATTTCAACTGGAGCCAGCCAGTGGAGCAGGGGACGCACGATTATTTCTGCCTTGCACCACAAGAAGCGCAAATCTACGCCGGAGATTATTCCACCAATCCCCGAGAGAGGTTTCCCCGACACATTAATACCAATCACGGGTCGCCATGGGAGAGGCATGTTCCGAGCGATAGAGGATCGCTCGGGGGGCGAGGGGCGAGGATGGTGGGGAGCGGGAAAGAAGACCGTCGACCACTGGAGGATTCTCGTCGCCGGGCGCCTTCCCTTCTCCCGCCCATCGCGCGCCAAACATCCATCCCATCGTCGAAATCTCACCTCCCTCTTCCCCTACTCCGCTTTATTATTATTATTAGAAAAAAGCGCACTGACCCCGGGACCGTCCCCCGAGCGGGGACCAACGGGAGGAGAGGACGAGACGAACGGCCCCCAGTCGGGCGCGTTGGCGCGTCATTAGGAGAGCAGAGGTGTGAGAAAGGGGGTGAGGGGGGGGGTAGGGTATTAAGCAGAGGGAGGCAGCAGTACATAACGAGCTTGAGGGAAATAAATCACACGGAAACCTCGACCTTTAGTGACTCATCTGTATTGCGGCGGCAGCCCTTATGAGGGCCCTCTACCCGCCTCTCCCCTCTCTCCCCATGAGGAGGGAGGGGGCCGCCGGTAGGTGGGGGCAGAAGGATGCCCTCTCCGTCTTCTCGTCCGCAGTCGCTCGCTCCCGAGTGAGAACGGCCATCGCTGCACCCGAGGGGCCGGAGTCTGTGCGGAGGCGGCCCCCGCTCGCCCCCCCCCTGTTGGCGCGACGATGCGCGCTCTGCATTCTGCCAGTGAAAAGCCATTAGGAAGTCGCAGTTAGCCTTTGGATACATTTATGATATTGTCGACGACGATATTGCCAATAAAACCATGTTTCCTGTCGTAACGGGGCGTGGTATATAGAATGTAGTATAGCGGAAAATTCAGTAGATGGCTCGGGTTCGATTCCAGGTGACTTTAGGGTCCTCTCCTCCCGAGCTTCACCCAAATTGTGCGATTTTTCGGGTACCAATCTTCGTTGAAGGACCGCGCACGCGACACAGGAAATAAGTCGTGCCTCTCTCTCAGCAACCTGAATGCGTGACTTGCACACCCCTCAGCGGGCCTCAGCAAGAGAGCGTGGACACTCATTTTCTTGGCAAGCCGGGTCACTGACTTTCTCCCGTTTGATCTCCCGAGCTTTAGGAATTGGATGGGACAGCAGTTGTCTGTTGGTTCTAGATGTGACTTAGAGAGGAGCACTTGGAATGGCCACTAGAAAATGCTGTGCAAAATTATGACCACACCACGCCTCACTAAATTCGGAGAGAAAGAGTTCGAAGAGATCCGAAATTTGTCTCGCATTTCAAACTGCGCGAGAGTATAAAAGAGAAAGAGAGAGAGAGAGAGTAGGTTCACGAAAATTGGGAATACTTATAAGAAACATATGTCGTACGTCGGTCTCCGAAGAGTGCACAGGAGAGATAGGTGATGAGTAAACGGTAGGAGATGTGGATCGTGGGACGTATTCGACTCAATTTGAACCCTCGATCATTCTTCAGAACTTCATTATTGCTATTAGTAATGTCATATGTTTATTTATGTAAAGATTTTCATTATGTACAGGATTATACGAGGGCTGCACAATAAAGAGTTACCTTAGCTTTTCATTCGTCTGATTTACTGTCCAAACACTTATAATCCTAGCAATATGACATAAAGTTATATTGATGCGCAATAAATTAAGCGAATAAAATCAATGATCAGTCTTCACTGAAGAGCCCCCACACAATTCATATGCATAAACGTATTCATTTACAAGAACTACAATTGAGAGATAAAGTATCTGACGCTTCATTCCAACCTGGATGTCTATGGGAACAAGAGTAGGACTTGTCAGAGTAGATGTTGTCGGATCATTTTTTTCGTGTGCACTGATTTCGCTGACATTTAAATATTCCCACAAGTCTTTGGCATGCGTATAAAATTAAAGTACATATCACAACTACAATATTGACGATTTGTAGGATTTTACAAAATTGAGCTGCCGTTGCATGCCGATTGATGTACTAAATATAATTTCATTTAAACTTGAATACATTCCTGAATACCTCTCGGAATGAATTCTTGAATTAAGCTTTCACCAATGGGCGATGAAAAGAATAATATTTTATCATAAATCGATGTTTTTCCTTGAATTTCGCATAAACTCCCTCATAAAGACACCAATAGCGCACACCCGCGTGGGAAGCGGGATCCCCACGCGGGCTATCCCGATGAATGCCACCACCTCGAGCACACCAGGGCGGCGCGGGGCGCACGGGTAACGGCGGGCCGCTTCGGTCCTCTTTCAAACTAAAGGGAGGAGAAAGGGAAAGAGAGAGAGGGGGGAGAGGGATGGTGGAAGGGACAGTGGGTCGGGCTCTCAATCGGCCAATCAATCAAACCGCGCCAGACAATCGGCAATTTGATCGGCCCTGCGTTTCTCCGCCCTGCGGACTGCGATGAGAAGGGTTGCCGGGAGGCGGAGGGGGCCAGGCCCCCTTTACGGGGTGAGTGGGTGGTGGAGGGTGGATGCGGGGGGGATTGATGGATAACGGCGATCCCGCAGGGTGGGAATTCTATTTCGGCGGGGGAGGAAGTATTCCACAGTCCTCTGCACCCAACCGACGCGTCGCGACGCTTCGACGCGAATTGGTTATTCGAATTTAAAGTTCGATACGGTACGATAAGATTTCGATCACGAGACGATGGAGCGATAATTTCACGCTCCCGCATTCTGGGATTGAAAAATAAACAATATATAAATCAAGGGCGAATCCCGCGGCACACGGAATTCGACCTTGCACAAACTTTAAGAATATAATTGCTAGCATCAATGTTCCATTGCATTCCATGACACATCGGCGAAAGTACACGAACTGGAACATAAATTCAGTTTTGGGTGAGACCCTAGTTTTGCGACTGCTTTCAGGTTAATAGACATTGAATTATAAAAATTATTAAATGTATGTAAAAAACGAGAAATTTGGAAAATTTTAAATATTCTCCATGATATTATTGTTAGCCAAATATTAACAGATTATAATACAAGCGGTATATAAAAAGGTAAGAACTTTGTAAAGATACAGAAAAATAAACAAATTATGCGAATTCAAAATATTAGAAGAGCTAGACTGGGAATCGCTCACGAAGCGAATGTTCATTTATAGATTAAATGTCTCGCAAAAATTTGAAGGATATCTCTTCAGCAAATGATGATGAAAATTTATTAATACCCCCATCATACTACCGTAGGCGGGATCATGCCAGTAAAATTGGAGAGTTTAAGTGTAGAACAGATATTTCATCTTTCCCAGTTACGATAAGGGATCAGAATAGCATTGTTTGTTCGCGCGATGGTGGAAAAGTATTTTGGGGCTAAAGTAGCCTGGTGTGTAATCACCCCCTGCTACACACCCTGGCGGTGGATTGCAGGATACTATGTTATAATAAAAATAAAAAAAGTAGTTCGCCCAAGACAAAGCTTCTCTCAGTATATTCATGGGTTAAATGGAAGAAGGGACCATTAGGTCTCAATTTCGCCCAAATAAAGTCCTTTATCTATCTATCTAATTAGGGTTTTGCTGGGAAAAAGGCGTTAGCGGTACGCTGTAGTTAATTGGAGAATTGAATCCGTCCTTTTACCACTACGACAGCCCTCTCCCTTCCCGAAATCGACGGACCGCTGACGCGATTCGATGGTGCTGCATGGTAGGTCAATCAATCGGTCGTGACGTAGGCAATCGCCCACAATTGTGGATGCATTGAAAATTCGCGCACCCGCGTCAACCGGGTCTAATATTGGCATGCATCCCCCCATCGCTTTTCGCGAGGCAATATTTCTTCGTCTCCCTCGGAGGACGGCGCTTTGAAATAATTCCCATGTCTCAATCTTTCCGCGATCCCCCGCCCCCTGCTCATCCTCCGGCACCGCCCCTTTGGGCCCTTCCTCCGTGCGTCCCGTGACCGAGCGACTCAAAGGCCAATCCATTCTCGCCGACGACGAGGCACACTAATGAGGGGACACCAGGTGCTGGTATATACTGTCAATACAATCGCCATAAGGTTTGTATAAAATGTATGGGAAAATATTTTTCTGGCGTGTGTTTGAAGTGTTAAATTCAGACCGTTGGTGAAATGCGCGCATGGTTACTAATCCTATTGGCATTGATAAGATGACAGTGCACACACCATTACTACGAATAATTGGGCGATGCGAAAGATTTCCGCTAAACTCGTCCGGAAGGTCTTGAAGGAAGAATAAACCAGAGTCAAACATCTGCTAGCAAAGACCTTCTGCAAGGGTATCGCGACGATTCCCCAACACCCTTACAATCCCGACTTGGTACCAGCAGGCCTTTTCCTATTCCCAAAAGCGAAATCCTCCCTGAAAGGACACCACCATGTGACCCTAAGTGGCATCAAAGAAACTTGCAGGCGCACCCTTAAGAACCTTCCGGAATCCGCCTACAGGGAACCTTCGAGTCGTGGAAAAGCCGCTGGAAAAAGTGCATTGACGCTCAAGGGATGTACTCATTGAAGAATGTTGAGACATGACAGCAGTATCTGAAATAAACCTATTTTTTCCAAAACTTTTACCGATACTTTTTATACAAATCATATATTGCCACCATGGCGGAAATTAATGAAAAATATTTGGATTTCAATTGTATGGAAACTGGGAAAACTGTTTTTGGGGTCACATAATATGCATGAATTTTATTTCTTCGCATTTTTATATAGACAAAAATTATAGACGAATTATTACAGGAATCATCGTATTGGCTTAGAGGAAAAGCGTGCATATTTTTATCTGACATTTTATTGATTGGCAGTACTTTTGACATGTAGATAAGAACTTGATGGCACCTTTAACATCCATGTTGTCAATGCTCCTCAAAGTAGTATTGGTAGTCTTGGTACCGGAACAATCGTTCGTATGAATTTTCCATAGTGGCCAGCAGGAATACATTTTGAAGTGCTGCTCGATAAATCCCAACAACATTTTTTACGCTGATATCTCCTTATGATAATACGGAGCTTGCAAGCGGTTGGCAACAACCAGGGGTCTTTATTGAACCAAATGCAGGTGCTCCCAGAGGAGATACCTACTGAATGTTTTAAAGTTATTTTAGTAAGCATATTAAACAGAATGAAAATCCATAACCTCCAGAACAACATTAACGTAGTTATAAGAGTTCACCTGTGGCACGGATTTATTCTATCTCTATTAGGATGTTGGACCTCCTGGCTCGAATAAGAGAAGAATCCGCTAAGTAATACATTTGAAGAGAATATTTTACTCTCATCAATAGACAATAATTTAACCAAATTGTATCCATTGGCTGGCAACAGTTTCCTTTGCATTCCACCATTAAGTAATAACAGGCGCCTTAATGTGCATGCATCCATGGCCGGCGTGCGCACGAACGTTCCGTAGCAGTCCCACGGTGGCCCATGAGGCGGGGGGCGGTCGGAAAGGGTGTGGGGGTCGGCGGCGGGGTAGGAAGGAGCCTGGCCTCTCGAGGAGACGGAGACCATTGACTCCCAAGAAGGACAACAATTGGGATCTCTGAGGCGGTGCCAAGAATTCCTCGACATTCGGCGGCGAAGGGGACGGGGGGGCAGGCGGGGAGGGACTGAGGGGAGCAGGAGGCATTCGGGAGTACGAGGCGACCGGGAGAGGGGGGGACTAGGAGGGGGAGGGAGAGGACGGGCGTGGGGAGGGAGAAGAAGTGGATAACGTTTACGTTTGGGGTTCTTGGAATTCCACCGCGAATTAAAAGAGGTTTACGAATACACTTGGCGAAATTTCCACCGAAGTCGATGTTAGGTGCGATTTCTACCAGTCTCCGCACCAGTTCCATAGATGTAGTTTTTCACTTTCTCCCATAACAAGTTTATTTTTCAAACTTGTCACTAGCGGAGACTAGGTTCGGACATGTCTTGATAAAATTCCAATATGGGCATGATTTAATTAATATACCTCAACAAAGGTATTCCGAGACTGCAGGACTTGTTCACTGAAGTTTGAATCCTCTGAACCTTTCCACTCACATCGTGCACAGACAATTGTAGCGTAGGCGAAGTTATAAACCTCCATCACATGATTAACGTAAAAAATATCATAGCAGATTTCTAGAGTAGTCTACCTTTAAGGTAGTTTTTAAGTGTACTCAGACTATTTACCGCTACTTTTCTAAGCGCTACCTAGCAAGACACACACACACACCCTGACACCCAAAACTACCATAAACCCTTCCTCAATTCCGCATACATGCTGTTTCCCTTCATTTTGTCCGACATCCCTATCCTTTTCTTGCCCAGATCTCGCCTGTCTAACGCTTTCCTTTCTATTAGTTTTCAGCATTCCATCGCCAATCAATACTCTCGGCATCCACCTTTCCTGTCTTCATTCGATTTCTCCCAAACCTCTCCCCTACCCCCCTCCAATCACACCTATTGCTTCGTTTGTCGCAATATTTTTGACAGTTAGTCATCAATTAACGCCGATTATTATATTTCATATTTTTATTGCGTAAGTTAGGACCTCTTACATCTACAAATATATGTTGATTATAAGTGAGTACACCGTGTTTGGCTAACTGATATTAAGCATTAGCAATTTCATGACGTGCTTTCCGTCCAATAATGTCCTTCACGCGCAATAAAAAAAAATAATATCACGGTTTACACGATTTAGGATACTGAACATTACATTTCACCTCGAATGAACCACTAATCACTTGGGGTTAGGTGAACAAAGAGACTCCATAGTCCCAATCTCGCCTCAAAATAAAGACATCTATCTATCTAAACTGTTTCACTTAGACAACTCCACAGGAACTGAGAGGTCCAAGTAGATTAATGAGGGTGTACAGTTTGTCCGTATACGGAGGAGAATAGGGAAAAGGGAATGAATAGAGAGGAAGGCACAGACATGGCAGTGGAAGGGAGGAATTCGCGGTGGAAAGGGAGGTTAGGGTGTAGGAAGAGAGAGAGAGAGAGAGAAGAAAATAACTGGTACTTCGTACGGTGTGGAAGCGAGGGAAGGACATGAGAGACTGAAGGGTTAAACAGCACTGGGCAGCAGGCGTTTATGCTGCGTGCGGAAGTGCTTTAGGGACCAGCGGTTCTGTGCAATATTTGTGCGGGGCCCGTTGGAAAGGGATGATCGCTAATAGGTGGACAACCTACGATAACCGGCGGTCGTCACGGGGGAGAGAGGTTTCGGCGACGGCACGTGGACCTCGCCTCGTAAAGACTGCCTCGCCAGTTGAGCGGGTCGGGTGTGGGAGGGGGAGGCGTGGGAGGATGGGACACTGGCAAAGGGGGGAGGGGGGTCGACGCACACGGAACGACGAACGAAGGAGAAGCGGGAAAGAAGGAGAGGCAGAGAAAGGGATGGAGAGAATGAGAGAGAGAGAGGGATATTAGATCTTTGATATTTATTTTATTTAACCTGGCGAGAGTGAGAGATGGAGAGGGAGAGATAAAAGAGAGAGGAGACGCATCACCGCGCTCCGCCAGTGCCAGGGGGCGGGGGGGGGGGAGAGGATCTGGTGGCGAGGAAGAGAGGGTGGGAGTCATACGTTGCGAGGGAGGGAGGTTTTAAGGGAGGAGGAGTCTGGAGGGAGAGAGGGGGAGAAAGGGCGAAGGACTAAGCGGACTAAATTTCAAGGACAAATCCCGGCGCCATTTAAGGTTCAAAAAGATTTATGTTTTATTGCGCCGTGAAAAATCGTTTGGCGGGGAGGGGGGTGAGATTCATAAAGAGGGTGGGTGGGGAAAGGTGAGGTGTGTGCGCGGGGGAGGGAGGCGGGGTTCCTGCCAACCCCACCTCCACCCCCTCCTCGTACATCTCGTTGTGATGCTGCCGGTTGTGGTGGTGCTTCTGGTGCCCGCGCGAGGAGGGATTAGACGAAATGTAATCACCGGGTGGGGAGGGGGGTGTTGGTTGGTTGGTAGGTTGGGGGGGTGGTTGAGGCCGTGTGTGTGTGAAGAGAGATGGGAGAGAGTGAAAGAATGGGGGGAGGAGAAGTGCGAAGGCGGGAGGGAGGGCGTGAGAGGAGGGTGGTGTCTGTGTGGGAGGGAGAGACGAGACGGGTAGGGAGGAGGAGGAATTGGGGGAGGAGAGGGATGGGGAAGACGTAGGTGGGGGTAGAGTAGAGTGAGGGGACGGAATGGCCAAGAGAATAAAACGGGGGAAGTGGATTTTTTTTGACATTCCTGGTAAAGAAGTTCCGTTTGAAAACAAACTTTATCGTGCACGACTGGGTTTCGCCTGACGGTGACACATTTAAACTCGGGGAGAAGAGAATAACATGAATGAGCACCGCAGTAGGATTCCCGTGACCAAATGGAATGGCACATCAATAGGAATAGTGTAGACAGGGAAATGGACGAGTGGAGGAAATTCGAAATCTTAAGACGGACCGCAACTTAACGTCAGGACGATCGAAACTCACTCCTTGAAAGAGTTATAAGACTCTGACAAATGATGAAGAAAATACTGTATCGCCCCAGGACTTACGTATGTGCACTGAGTAAAATATGTGTTTTTCAATTTATAATCAAGTTATATTTTAATACTAAATTCAGCCTGATTGGAAATGGGCCCTCAATACAAAGGTAACAATTTGATGAAAATAATCCTTAGGAGGCTATGTATGTTTCACGGTATTATGTAAGTAGAACCCGAAAATAAGTATTCTCTACATTTTCAAAAATATAATCTCTCATTTTAAGGCCTGTCTTATGGCAATACCTATTTTTGGGCGATCCATCTGAAGGAAGTAAGCTCAACGAGGGAAAGATACATAGTTTAGGCTAGCAATAAAAAAATCATAACAATATTACGAGAAAGGGGCTACGATCACAAACATTTGCGGAAAAAAATGAAAGCTATTTCTTTGTTCATTGTAACAACATTACATTTTAAAGCATTTTGTGGGGAAAGACTAGCAGTTCATAATTGTAAATGCACTTGAGCAATTGGCACGCTCCGGCTCGTGAGTTAACACCTAACTGTATGATACAAGAAATCAAAATAATATGACACTTGAAATTAATGTTTAAAATTAAGTGAAGGAGCATACGAAAAATAATCGTAGTATCAATCAATTCTCAGTTCTCTCTTCCTCAGCGACACACGCATTTCCATTGCTCATCGAAACCTGGTTTCCGGAGAGCAATAGCATCATGCTATGACTATTTGTTCCTCTCGCTCGGTGGGTAGGTACACCTACGTGAGGTAGATGAAGCAGCATTGGGTCCCAAAGCATTAATTGCCACCTACCTGTTTTCTTAATTAATCTATATACAAAGAAAATTTTTCAATTCTACATTACCGGACTAAAACACTGCCTCAAGCTTTGCCTGGCCTAGGGGTCACCATATTGCCCAAGAGAGTGACCATCTTGGGTCGGTTGGCGGAGGACCAATTAAAATTTGTTCCGAAAAACTTTTGCACGATCAATGGATTCGCCCTGACACCCAGCAGGGGATCTCAATCGACACAGACTCCTGAGCGACGCGAATATTGTCCGACTCATCCGAAAACCCAGAACACGATTCCACCAACCTTGAATTTCGACAACCGAGACAAATCCGCACAGCGCGAATGTCGGACGCGGGTATATTCCTTTCTGCGCGCCAAATTCGTTTCCCGCGGGATTCGATAGGAGAGAAGTGAGGGGGAGTTCTAGGCCACGCCGAGACGCCGCGTTTTGACCACCACCACCGAGGGAGGCAAAGAACGAGCCGCGGCGCTTTCGTGGACGAAGGGAAGGAAGGAGGCGGAGATGGGAAAGGGCTTGGAAGGGAGGGGATGGAGAAAGGAGGAGTCTGGGGGAGTGAGCAGACGGGCTGGACAGGCAGGGCGGGATGGGTGGCTGAGATGGAATTGGTGCTGGCGCCACGGCCGGGGGGAGCGGAGGGGAAGGCCATCAAACACAGGTAGGCTTCCCTCGCCTCGCCGTGGCGGCGCCCCCCTGCTATGCGCGGTCACGCTGGAATATAAATGCGTGGGTGGGTGGGCCGTCGGGTTGACTGTCGGCCCGAGGGAAATGGCGAGAAAGGAGATTCGTCTCCCCCAACCTCCATCCCCCGCCCCCTTTCTCCTCCTCCTCCTCTTCTCTTTTCCCTAGAGGGGCGGACACGAAGCAAATCGCTCCCGCCGCGACGCCAGAGGGCGCCTCACCGGGTTTCCAGCGACGCCGCGGCTCTCAAATCGTGCGCGCCCCCTCCGCGGTGGGTTGGCTTCGCTTTCCGAGCTCTCTTTGTCCCCTCCCCCCCTTTCCATACTCCCCGACGTAGCGCAGACGATCACAGGGTGGGAGGGGAGTAGGGATGGGTCCTCACGGCTTCAAGTTCAAGTCGATTCCACGACTCGCCAACTCTGTTTTTTACGTTGTTTTCGCACGCGGGGCCTCACCCGGCCGACGACAGTGAGGGTGAAACGTCTGTAGGGTCCGGGACCCCGTTTCGGGGCATCTCTCGGGACGTGTGTCACGATGGTAAGTTTATCTCAAAATCCCTGGGGACGTGGAAGTGTCTGAAGATGAGTCGAACCACGGCCGAAAATAATACTTGGGGCCGCAAATTCACATGTCAGTTTTACGACCCTTTCGCTGTTTTGACATGAGGAGGCTTTGTAAATGATTATACTACGACAATCGTCATTCATCAACATTTCGCAAGATGTGGAGCAGAAATTGTTAAATCATGTTCACATCTGCTATTAGAGAATTTTAAAATTTAAATGCAGCTTTAAACAACTGATCATAAATTTTAGATAAAAACCTAATGTCTAATCAGCTTAAGAGAGTTGAATCACCTTGTTGGGATGTAAATATGATGAATTCGCATTAGCAAAGATAAGACTTAATCTAACAGTTCTGATGCAATACGTTTTACTCATATTTGTAAGGCTCGAAACATACGATGAAACAAAAAGTTCAAACAAAACAAAACAAAACTATTCGACGAATCGATTCGGAAGCCCTGTCAAAAGAACTGATTGTTTGGCACGTGTTTTCTTCATTCTGAACTCAAAATTGACATGACTACTGAATTCAAAACGGAAACCGTTATTGTTTTCATGAAATGGAAGCTTTCAAAACTATGCATGCACACTCACCAGGTCTAAATTAACTTCCTATCCCAAGTTAAGACTTGTGATGCACTCGCTACTTACCTGAAAGGAGAAAAATATAGTGTTACAAAATATACACGTACTCGAAAAGCGAGTTAATACAAATAATAAAAACGAATGTTCAATGAAAAAGGCGAACGGAAACATATTCTTGTGCTATCTAAAAGCACATGAACGACGATAAGCCTTCCTTCAAATCCAAAAAAAAAATCCTTCAAAAAGACCAATTCTTGGCAGCAGATTGTGATAGACAGAGGATTCAACAAATAATGGCAAAGAAACTGATGAAAATTGAAACTTCGGTGGGGACAAATCGATAGTCAATAGAGAGCACCACTTGGTGCTTCTTCATTGTAAAATTTCATAAAATAACTTATTAACTTTCAGCACTAAATAGTGTACTGACAATTACTATAACCGGTCTTACTGCAAATGCAAATTGATAGACAATGTAATAAAACTGGTCGCGCCGGTTAATTGCCGGTCTGCCAAATCCTTTTAACTTACTCATAGAATTTTGCAGTTACATTTTGCATAGCCCCATTTCATAACATAGAAATACCACAAAAATAAATCAAGTGAGGTAAAATTTACATTTGGATGTACATTTCAGATCACTGTGTGAGAAATTACTCATTACCTCGGTCGCCTGAAAATAAAAAGGGTTTGCTTACTCCACGGAAACCTGAATATTTTGGGATAGTCGGTTGTTTATAGTTCACATATCCGGGTCTTATTGATTACAATATTTTATTCAAAATCTAAAGGTCCCATCGGTTGTAAATTGCGAAGATTGATACAAAATTATTGCCAGCATACATTTTCCTATGTGAACATTCTAGAAGTAAGAGATAAAGAACGGGGAGTTACATGACTGACATTACATCAAACTGCAACCACCCGTCTGTGATCTCTTCCGCCCACCAGTCTCGCGAGGTTGCTTCTGCCACCCATGATGCAAGCGAGTTCCAGGAAGGGAGATAAGATTGGGGTGCCCATTATTACCCGTGCGCCCAACATATATATGGAGGAATTGATTAAAGAGGCATGGGAAGAATTGGAGGTAGGAATGACAGTCAGTGAGGAAATCATAAAGTCATTTAGGTTTGCGGATAATCAAGCTTTACTTAGTGAGTCAGCCAAGCGATTGCAAGCATTGACGAGGAAATTCGAAAGTCAGTGTGATAGGCATGGGACGAGAATAAGTGTAAATAAAACAAAGGTTTTAAGTTCTTAAAAAAAGAGGGAAGTTACGTTGAACATAAAAATTGGAGGAAAAAAACTAGAGCAGTTGGAACAATTCACATACCTCGGAAGTGTTTTTGACAAAAATGGTCAAATTAGTAGGGACGTAAGGAGAAGAATTGCACTAGGCAAAGAGGTTTTCACAAAGAGGAGGGAGTAGATCAGGGGCCCTTGAGCAAGGATGCTAAGAAAAGGCTCGTCAAAACTTTAATACGGAGCGTAACTATGTACGGCGCGGAAACATGGCCACTGAAGCAGGTGGATAGGCGTAGATTGGAGGCTTTTGAATCGAGGTTGTGGAAAAGGATGGAGAAGGCGAAATGGGCAGAAAGTGAAACAAACTAGGAAGCGCTAGGTGGGTATGGTGGGAGAAGAGAGAGTATTTCTGGGAGAAATCCAAGGGGACAGAAAGATGGATGTAGAGCACTTTGGTTAGCGATGGAATATTGTATTCGATTGAGTAATTAACGTTTGGCAGGTGAGGTAGGGTGAGGAATAGGATAGTTATTTAGACTCAATGAATGGAGTGATGAAGTATACGGAATTGAAGAAGGGTAAATTGTAGTGTGGGGTATCAGAGTGTGTCTTGTTAGGCAAGGCGTAAAAATGTAGCGATCTTAAGTCCGTGTTCATCCAATATCCTATCTAAAATGGTAAAATATCAACAATAATATTTGCCATTCGTGGGTAATTTCTATTTTATGACAGAAAATTGCATTAAAAACCTTCTCTTCTTATCTTGTATTGTTTCCCCTAGACGTTAAAACTGGAGAGGTCATATGATTTTAATATTTTTATTATCTAAAAATTTAGGTGATGTCAATTTATTTGATGTCACGTTCTACGTTTTTTTAAAAATTAATTTGGAAACCCATTCATTCCGCCGTTTCCTTGAGGAATTCAATTTATTTCTGAGCTGTCATTAATTCTTGAATTTGTATTGACAAGTCATCAACAAAGTACAAGCGAGACATTATAATGTTAGTCTTCCTAATTTCATTGAATGATTAATTTTGAGATTCACCTTTAATTTGAGCCTTTCTTGGATCACTTTTCTCTTGGACAAAATTGAAAAATCATAGGGAGAGTACATCCCATTGCCTTCCTCCTTTTTTTTTATAAAGTAGAATTTTTACATTTCTAAAAAAACATTAAGTAAGACACATGCGCATAAATATAACACTAGAGATGCCCGTCCATTATAATTGCAAAGGTTGATTATTACGGCCGCAGAGATCTTCATTGAAGGTTGGTGCCTCTGTCAATTGAAACATTTTCTAAGACACACATATTCCTGCATATCCAACCGCAACTAATCTGTAATGTTTTGCTGCCCCATGGGTCGAGGGTGGTCACCTATGCCAGTCATGATGGACCACACAGTTTGGTCGTGTGAGGGAAGAATGACCACGCGAATTGGGGCCGTCGGAGTCTTCAAGGGAAGGGAGCCGGCGGTAGAGGGGATCTCCGGAGACGGGGGCAGGGCGGAGGGGGCGGCGGCGGAGAGAGGAAAACTTTACTGCATGGGAGCGCATCAATATAGTACATGATACTTTTCAATTGCGGGGACTGGGAGGACGAATGATGCGGAGGATTAAAAGCTATGGGGGGTCAATTCATGGTCCAAGTGCGGCTCTGGCAATAACTTTTCGGAAAAACGAGAGCCTCCACTCCTAATACCCGCCCCACCACCTCGATTAACCCCGGGGTGGGGGGGAGGAGATTCGTGAATGCCTCCGTGGGTGCCGGTGGAGAAGGTTCCGTCGTCGGAGGGGGACAGCAGGCCATTGCGCCCCGTAAGCACGGCAATTACCATTGCGGGGCGTGGGACCGCACGCCCGCCCCCTTCGGCGTGGTCCACGCTCCCCCGCCGTGATTACCGATATCGCACGCTTTCACTCGTCGGATTCTGACCCGCGTCCGCGGCCATTATCATACCACGTCAGTCAACCGAAATTCCTCCTCCGCCCTCTCTCCCCCCCTTCGCCCCCGGTGGAAAAACCGAGCCGAGAGCACTACTCTCCCCCCCTTCTCCTCGGGAATCCTAATCGGGGCGACCAACGGTGCCTTTCTGCTCGGCGATGGCTTTGAAAACCTCCCGACTACTTTTCATTCTACCCGGGGTGATCTCCCGATGATACCCCTTGAAGAAAACTAAACGGTACGACGAAATCAAGGACGGAAAAGGACCGCGGAGGTAAACTACGGGCGGCGGCTTGGAGAAAGATTTAGAAAATAATGGGAATAATGGCTAACAACACATCTGGGAAAGGCGATTGCCGAGAGTATTTTGTGATGGCAATAGATGTATGTTCCTCAGCAAAAAAGAGAAACCATTCGATTGCTCTCCCTTTAAAAAAAGAATTATCGAATGATTTCTCTTTTTTGCTGAGGAACATGCGCGCTACCATCTCCCTGAAGGTGTTGGAAGCTAAGGCTTAAACAAAAACCAGCTACATTGATCACACTACAAGCTAAAAAACTCCATTACGTAACACGAAAGAGAAGATGAATAGGTAATGCTACAATTAAATCGAAAATGGAACGAAGTACAATCATTTATTCATTTCATGATGAGCATCAAAAATTAAACAGTGATTCCGGATCTCAATAATATTATGAGGAATCGTATGTCACCACGGACAAAACGCATTGCAAAGCGCCAATATAAATTTGACATGTTTTATCCGAGTTCCACGCAAACAACTTACGGTCTACATGCTTCGACGCAGAAAGCAGAGCACGAACGCATTTTTTCATTGATATAACGATCGAATTCATGCCTAAGGACATTAAGTACAAATTATGAACTTGTCCACGCCAGCCCCGATTTCCGCGGCACTAATATTCAACGGTCGCTGATTTTCCCGACTTGATTGTTTACACATTTCGTATGAAATTCGGGGTATTACGCTCAGCCGAATAATTTTGGAACCGAAAAGAACATTATTTCAATTTACACGTGCACATATTTAAATGTAACTCCATGCAGTTGGAAATCATTGAAACGAAAATAAAAACGCACGGATTCGGAAATTGTTTGGGTTCTGAAACGATGTCAATTTCGTAATATTTATAAAAAATAATAATATGCGCCACTGTGAACATAATAGTATATTGCACTTCATTAACATTTCCTAAAATCAAAGGTAACTTCGAATTTCGGCCCCATCGCTAATTAAGAAGTAGAGGTAAAATGCCCGACAGATGGGAAATTAAAATGTTAAGATTGCGTATTGTTTTGTAGGGAGCAAACCTTTGCCCTTTAGTCCTAATTTGGGCACTCTTTGGATGCCTATTGGCGATTTTTGTCTAAAGCAAAGGCGAGATTCGATCAGTTTCAAACTGGCTGTATGACAGATTAGATTAAGTTCAGGCGTTTGCTGATTACTAATTGTTTGGGTGCCAATCATGGTCTTCAAATCTTCCGATGGATAGTAAAAAATAAATACCTCTCCACACGTAGCTGGCCAAAGTTGCCGCCTGTCTAAAATATTGAATCCTCATCATTCCTAAGTACCTTCGAGCACAAGAAGTCACGGAACAGGGATATTTATTTTTAAAGTCGAATGACCTAATTATTCATTGACAGGCTGACAAGGGATACAGGATCGATATAGTCAACTACGGCGGCCTTCTCAACCCGATTAGTGATTTGACGTTCCTTCGATGCACTCCGCGACAGGGTGACACTTTCCGGACCGCCGTGGCTCCACTCCGAGACAAGTGCATTCGGCGCCATCAACCCAGGGAAGAGGGGAACGTCTCTCTCACTCGTGGGTCTTTTCGCCCCCCCCCGCCCCTCCTTAGCCCTCACTGTCGGTCATCAACCTCCCTCGGCTCGGGATCCCCGCCGCACGGCACGCACGGGGGCGGCCGTCGAGGTGGTTGGGGCCGACGCACGCGGTCCGTGGTCGCGGCCGGCGCACGCACGCGCGAAGCCACTCACTCACTCTTTGCGGCACGCGGATTGCATTACTCGCGGTCGCCAAAAAATCATTCGGAACGATAGTCGGACCGAAACTTTCTTCACTCTCCGTATGTTACACATTCATCGTTTGTTTGGTCGAATTATTATTACAGGTAATCCACCGATTAAGATAGGTTTTGGATGGACACGATTATCAAAAATTTCTCTTGTCTCTCCTAACAAAACAAAACCCAAAATTCTACTCCACATGTCCCTCTTCATCTTTGTATACATGTACTTTCTCCATCCCTTTATTCCGTACAACACTTCTATCTTATTCCTGCCCCTTCCTCTTTTGCCTAACATCATCCCACAGTATAAATAAAACCAAGTTTATATGATTTTCCAAAAAGAGAAGGTTAAGGTTAACATGAAAATAGGTGGGCGAAAATTGGAGTAGGTGGAACAGTTTACGAATCTCGGAAGTGTCTTGGACCAAATGTAATGGTCAAAGTAATGAGAAGAATTGCACTAGGCAAAGAGGCTTACACAAGGAGGAGGGAATTGATGACAGGGACGTTGGGTAAGGATATTAAAAAAAGGTTCGTCATAACTTTGATAGGGAGTGTAGTTATGTGCGGCGTGGAAACATGTTTACTGAAGCAGGAGGACAGACGTGAATTGGAGGATTTTGAAATATCAAAGCCAAGAAGTTGAAATGAAAAAGCCAAAAAGAATGGAGAAGGTGAAATGGACCGAAGGGAGAACTAATGAGGAAGTTGAGAGATGGTGGGTGAGGAGAGGGGTTTGTTTAGAGAAATCCTATGGAGGTAGGAAAAATGGATGAAGGGCGTATTGATCGGCAGTGGGATGTTTGAGCCTGAAGGAGGGGAGACTGTTGGGTGAACGAGGAAAGGGCAAGAATAGGATAGGGATGTTGGACGGGATGAAGGGAGGAAGGAAGTATGCAGGATTGAAAAGGGGCTTATTGTAATGTTGGATGTCATGTTATGTTTAACTAAGAGAGCCAAGGAAAATGTCACTATACCGTTTTTTAGCCTGTGTCCCGTCAATATACTGGCCCTCTACCCACTAAATGACCTCGTCCCCTACACCAGATAAACTCAAATTTGCAGCGGTCGGAGGAATTATGTGAATAAATTCTAGAAAAAAAATGTACATCAAAACATATTTTGAGCCGATGAAAAATGGTGAAGGGGATCATAAGGATAATCAAAGGTCCATGGTTCAATCGCCGACCAAGGAGAATACTTTCCTGCCAGGATTCAATTTACATAATATACATTTGTTTCCATTCGTGTTAGATTATCAGTATTTTTATCCTTACGGTCTATAATTTAGGTAAAATTAAACGATTTGTAGTGCGAACCTTTTTAATATTTTAATCGTTTAAACTTTAAAATTGCTACATTTTGGAGTTCTGTTGCAATCGCAGGGACTCATTAGACACCAGTGATACTAGGGAGTTAACTGTGGTGCATAATATGATATAGTAAATGCACCTTACGTACGTATGATAATGAATGTAGGTTTTCATGTATGTAGTATACCATTAGAGTCGGTCGCGGAATACATATATGGGTCTCCTTGATTGTTAAATAATGCATCGGTAAAAAATTAACTCCAATACAAAATATTCGCTCATGAAATCTTGAAGTGAGCTCCTGAAGTATAAATGCGCGTGAATGAATAATTTTGAACAATTAACAGAGACAATTGAATTGGAGATTTAAACGCTCGAATGTGATGCAATTGAAGATTTTATTCTTAGTAGTTTTTATATGTTACGAAATGGTAAATAATAATTTCTCCTGGAATGAATAGGCTTCAGGCTAAAATCATTCATTTAGCAGTATATCCTATGAATTTTTACGAATATAATTTTTATTATTCCAACAATATAATGGCTATAAGATATACCAACTAAATGCCAATATTTAAGAAAGCCAATGCTTAACTATCAACGGGGCCAGTTAGTATAGCTAATAGCTAGAGGATAGAGCGCTGGGATACTGACAGAAAGGCCCGGGTTTGATTTCGGGTGACGCCTCTGGACTTCCTCAGCTTCACCCAATCTGAACCATTTCTCAGGTACCAGATTACTCTGGAAAACCACAAGTGGCACAGGAAAGGGGTTGCTCCTCCCCCCTCCCTCCAATCCCCTTACCCGGACGAGTGAATTTCACACGGTATGAGGTTTAGTGTTAAAATAATTCCGCTTTCACTAATAAAACTAAACTTGGAATTAATTACTGCGGTTATGATACACCTATCCATT
The DNA here is from genome assembly GCA_037158775.1 of Hetaerina titia. Lineage (NCBI taxonomy): Eukaryota > Metazoa > Arthropoda > Insecta > Odonata > Calopterygidae > Hetaerina > Hetaerina titia. Next base: position 99,712,787 of record CM073771.1, on the reverse strand, counting down.
TGCCTGAATTATCGTTTATGAAGAAAAACCTCGATGAAAACAACTTAAGATTTAAAGGATTATAAATAATTATTATCCACACTCTGGACTATGCTGTCAGAAAAATATGTTAAAAAGCCGCAGGTGGTAATGTACTAATACATATGTATTCATAATTCTATGCACCGCATGCACGAATTTACATGCGTGTCCGGTTTGTGCAGACGGGGGTGGAGAGGGGCACGACGCACTGCGCGCCCCCAGTCAGCAGACGCGCCCTCCGTGGCGGACAACCACCTCCCGACACGCCAAGGGGATCTCAATGAGCGGGGGGAGCGGTTGCTGCAGCATCCCCACCCCGCCCCCCTCTCATGGTGGAGAGGAAGGGGCAGGGGGAAGTGCCCCCCCCACTCGCGGCACCCGAAACCCATGTGCCGAGGCATAGACTCCCCACCCGTGGGATTGTCGCTCGCTTGTTGTCGGCGGCGCAGGAGAAATGTATTCGAAGGGGCGGGCGGAGCACACGAGAGGAAGCATGGATGTGCGCGAAGGTGTGGAAGGGAGGGAAGGGGGAGGGGGATAAACCGGAATTCTCGAGGGGGGAGGCCAATTGGGCCGCAGGGGTGGCGAGGTGGAATATGGATGAGGGGGGAGGGGTATCCCGCCGCCCGCCCGCCCGCCCAACACTCGCCTCGGCGCCGATACACGGACGGCTAGCTCCCCGGAGAGCGGCGCGCGGCTTTTCGGAGGCGGCGAGGAATGAGGTGGGAAAAGAAGGATGCTGATTAGCGGGGGGGGGAGCGCGGGATCGGATGACGCGGCCTTGGCAGCCCGGGGGGGGAGGGGGCTAAAGAGGGTTGGGGCTAAAGGGGGCGGGCGCGAACCGAAAGGTAGAGAAGTGCCACGAGGAGCAGTTCTCCGTCGAGGAGGAGGCGGCGGCGGCGTCCTAAGGGGGGAGGGGGCAGAGGAGGGCGCCACGGATCGTGGGGAAGGTCGGTGTGGTGGACGGGGGTGTGAGAGCCCCCCACTCTTCCTCTCCCGCGGGAGGAAGGACATGAAAGCGGAGGAAGGCGGTGCCGATGCCTGCTCGCCCGACACCCATTTACAATTTCTCACGAGGGGCACGGACCGAAGGGGGCGACATTTTTATCGCCCCCCCCTCCCCCCGTATACCCACCCCATCCCCTGCACGCACTATCTGAAATAAGATCGGCGCCCGAAATGATGCCGCCCGCCCCGAGAGGGAGGATCTCGCAACCCCCCTTTGCCCTCCTGCGTGCCCTCCCCGTTTCCCTCTCTCACCTCTGCTCCTCCTCGTCGACGACCACCCCTCCTCCGCCCATCTCGCCGATGCTCGCCGAGAATATCGATGTTAGATTTAAATCGTAATATTGGTCCTTTCCCAGACCTAATGTTATCAGAGATCGTGGATTTCATCGTATAATACTTATCTGGGTTGACGGGTCGAGTTTTGTATGCGATTCGACCCCTCTGAAAATCGGTACATATTTTCACAACCGAACTTTAAGAATATGGACATGAAACCAATGACGATCATATTGCCAGAATATTTACGATGTGTAGAGTAATCGAAATGCGATCGACGTATCTCTGTGGCGTTATCTTGCATTTAATATTAAATTCACATATGTGCATGTTGATTTCCAAAGAATGTTCCTTAAGAAAAAAAATAACTTTTTTTAACAAGTACCAAATTTATGCGTTAGTGTTTTGTGCAAAGGAATTGTTTTTACTGTGGAAAATTGAAGATGCATTTGTTTTGTCACTATACCCCGCTCTGAATTGGTATTTCATTAAACAGTGAACAATTGAAATAGTAGCAAAGTGCCCAACTCACACAAACCGCGGAAGTAATCATAGGACAAATAGAACCTGTGGTCTGAGGGCATGCCAAAAATCATAATGACAGAAACGCAATACTGTTCCCGAAATGCTTGAATTTCTCACTGGATGTTTATTTGTATGGCCATCGCATAAATCATCAATCCGAAGGTTGGTCTAATAGCATGCGCCCGCTGTGTTATATTCACAGCTGGACTCACTTCACTCCTTCAAAACTTTTTACTTCCATGTTATACTTCCATTCATTATTACTCTCTCTATCATAATCAGCTCAAGGTAAATCCCTTACCAGTCCTTCGTTCTCACCCTCTCATCCTTAATATGGCGGCGGCTATGGGTTTATCCCTTTCCAATGAGTTGGGAGTCTTCTTCTTAGCTTCCTTTACCAAAAACTCCTTTCTTCATACACGTATTCTTCCCGCAGAACTTTTACAATGGTTATTTTTATTTTTTGTATTTATTTGTAATGCTATATTTATTTACACCAACACAACAATGATGGAAATGATAAAAAAGAGAAGCTCACATACCAGCTTTACTATAACACAGATTATTCGCGTGTCTTTAAATTAAAAATGTTGTCACGCCCGTGAGACCAGTTACCCAATAGCTGATGGCCAAGTTGAATTTATAAAGTTATATCCACGAAATAGATCATGTGTTATACCAACTAAAATGTACAGCTTCCTAGATAAGTGAACGAAAAACTATTACTTTGACATTGTGCAAATGGATTATTGTGACGAGAGAGCTCGTCGCAGCAAAACGACTGCTACCATAAATAAACTTTATTTCTGTAAAAATACATTAGTGATCTAAAATATCTTTATCTTTTGTATTATGGCATCGATCGAAATGCACATACGGAAAAGTAAGCAAAGTTTATCAAGAAAATTTCACAGCGAGTATCGAAAAATTCGGAACATCGATACGCGTGCATCACCCAAGGCCCGCTGCACCCTGGAGGGTAATCTCATCGGAGCGAGACTCCCACCGTTTTTTCCATCGAGGAATGGGGTGGGTGGGGGCCGGAGGGGAGTGCGGAGAGGGGGGGAGGGGGGTAGAGCGGGCCGCTTGCCTCTCGGATTACTCTCGCCGGCGATCTCCACGAGGAGAAAGGGAGAGTGTTGAGAGGGTGGGGAGGGGAGGACAAAGAAGGGGCGGGGAGGGAGAGAGAACGAAAGAGATGGGATGATGGGAGAGCGAGGCCTATACTCGGGAGGAGTAAAATAAAAAAAAACATTGAAAATGAAACGAAACACGGGCGATGGGCGTTAAACCGTCTTCCCACTTGCGGAGCATTCGGATTCTCAAGATTATCGCCATCGCCACTGGATATAAACATGCAGCGGGGAAAGGAGTGGCCCGAGAAAGGAGTCACCTCCTCATTTTCCTCCAAGGAGAGAGAAAATACGACCCTAAATCCGACGAGGCGCCATTACTAAGGACGGAGTAAACGGACGGCGGAAAATAATTATAATTTGACCGAGCGAGCTCAACAGGAGAAACGACCAATCGAATTGTTTTTTTCCCCTCACTTTCGAAGTGACAATATTCCAATGTCTAAGTGAACCCCGCCGTTTGGCTCGCAACGACCCAGCAAACCGAGTGGGAATTGGAGGGAGGATCTCGGGTTTTATTTTTCCACGACCGTTTCAAATTTGTCCGCGCGTTTCGATCGCAACGAGAGATTGGGAGAGCTCTAAAAATGGGGGAATGTTGGCCTTCTAAAGGCGTACGAAATGGCGGAGAAATGCGGAAACTCTCTGGCAGCATTACGCGGATTTCACGAAATGGAGCTAATATTGCTGAGTGGTCGCAGAGGAGCGAAGAGTGAGGACTTGCAGGAAATTACGTCTGATGGTAAAATCTGCTGAGTATCATTTGCGATAACGAGTAACACATCAACGAATGCGATTAGCCTGAACCATGAAATTACAGTCTCGGAAATAAGTAATTGGTTTTGACTTCGAGGAAAACTTCAAATCCCATGTGATTAATTAGCACACACCGGTATTAACAAGTGTACCGGAGAATATAACTTTTGTGTTCAAAATATATAAAATTAGAGAAAACAATTCCCGAAAATATGATTCGGTTTAAAATTCAATAATTTCGAGGCACAGGTGCTAAATGATAGGGGTAAACGACATCAAAAATGAAATAATCAATAACTACGAGGATGGTCCCACAATTATGATTGATCATGATTGCTCCTAACAATTAATTACATAGGCCTACAAAAAAAAATTTTTTTTGGTGCCGGGAATCTTTGTGCTGATTTTAACTATATTTGTAAAGCTGAATCCAAATATGAAATCCGTTTTTATTTAACAGCTTTACTTTTTTAGATATGGCACATCTTACGATTAGTTGTTTTAATATTTGATATATTCCGGAAAATAATTTTCAAAGTTAAATAAATCTATAAGTATACTAATTTATAACCACTCTGCGGTGTTCCTTTTATTTTCAATAAACTGTCAATAAGTTTTATACGTATGTGCATAAGTACAAAAATAAGTTTTTATCGCACAAGGGAAAAGGATATGCTACCCTTCTTTACTCAAGAAGACAATCTTACATTTTGTTTAGACGTTAAGGGTCTTTTGGAAACAATGGGACTACTATCACAATATGATGCTAGTGATTGGCGTTTGTTTATTGATAGCTCCAAGCGTAGTTTAAAATGGGTACTTCTTCACAATGGTAACAGGTTTGGCGCAATACCAATCGCTCATTCAACTAAAATGAAAGAAGAATACGATACAATAGCATTGGTCTTACAGAAGATAAAATACCAGGAATATCGCTGGGTGATTTGTGTAGATTTAAAAATGGTGAACTTTCTTCTTGGGCAGCAAAGTGGCTACACAAATTATCCTTGTTTCTTGTGCCCCTGGGATAGCAGGGACAGACAAAACCACTGGATTAAGGAGTGGCCTAAGAGAGAAAACTTGGTTGTTGGGAAAGAAAACATCATTGCTGAATCTTTAGTTGAAAGAGAGAAAATCATCTTACCGCCTCTACATATTAAACTAGGCCTAATGAAGCAATTTGTAAAGGCTCTTGACAAGGATGGACCATGCTTCGGCTACTTAAGACTAAAGATGCCCCATATAAGTATTGCTGGTATTTTTGAGGGGCCACAAATCAGACAACTTACAAAGGATCCTGCTTTTGTCGAGTCAATAAATGAGATTGAAAAAATTATTTGGATGTCATATGTTGAGTTCCTAAAAAAATTTCTAGGAAATCACAAAAGTGAAAATTATATTGAGCTGGTAAACATTATGCTCAGTAACTTCAAATCACTTGGATGTAATATGAGCACAAAAGTTCACTACCTACACAGCCACTTAGACAATTTTCTTGGAAATTTAGGAGACACAAGTGAAGAACAAGGTGAAAAATTTCACCAGGATATAAAAACAATGGAAGCTTGCTACCAAGGAAGATGGGATAGCCATATGTTGGCAGATTACTGCTGGTGCTTAAAACGAGACTGTTTGAACAAAGTGCACTCAAGAAAATCGCGCAAAAGAAGCTTCCGATGTGTTGAGTGATGTTTTTATGTATTTTTTTCTTTTCAATTTGTTTTATTACAGTAAAAAATTTTAGTATTTGTGTTCAATAGTATTGTAAAATTCTGTTGTGTTTGTGGGTGATTTAACAGCCTTAAAAATAAATCAAGTCTTTATATTTAGTGGGTTTTATTATTAATATAATATTCCCATATCATCATGTAGAAGATTTTTTTACGTAAGTAACAACATATCTATATCTTGAAAACTATAGCTGATAGGAAAAAACTAGTGTCATAATTGGATTCAGCACCCCAATTGGTCTTTAAATCAACATTAAAAGCTCCGGCGACAAAACCACTGTTGGCCTGTGTTAATCTTATGGCTTTAACTCACATGCGCGGAGTAGGAGTCTTCTTTAATGCCCACAGTCCACTATCTTTTTTTATTTTCTACACCTTAACCGGCAAGTCATCAATGCTGCGATGGGCATATTAAAATAAATTAAGTTTATTCCAATTTTTACTCATTACTCGTTTATGCAATTCTTCCCAGCCACCCACAGAAAAAGCACGCCCTAATGAAATAGCATTTATAATGCGTGCTCTGACTGAATCATGCTTCCATCAATATTGGGCGCCCGTTTGCCTATGAATAAACATCAATTTTAAATTTGTTTTTTTCTGAGCGGAATTGTAAATAAAACTTTTAACTTCAGATTTGTCTTTTGTCGCTAAACTTATGTAGGGGTGAATTTCCATTACCTTTCCGTTCCCTTTCGTAGCTCTGAATCGCGTTTTGTTCATAATTTATGTGCGGTTTAGAGTATTTGTTATAATTCAATTTTAATCAGCCTAATGTTGCCAAGATTTGTTCCGTGAATAAGAAAAATGTAATGTTAAGAATTTTTATGGCTGTTTTCGGCGCATGGACGACATCAGGCATTAACTATGCAGAATGTACGTATATTATACAGTGCATAACGAGAATTAGGCCGAGTAAGTTGCGGTCATACGAAATGAACTCGTGTTATTTCAAAACACTGGCCTCTGACAGGGCTGTACATGAAAAGGAGAGAAGCCTACTGAAATGCGATGAAAATACATTCTCATAGATACAGTAATCTTAAAAATAACCATTTCCTTCCAGCATCATACATATAATTAATAAAAAAATTATTCCTTATGCGGCATAAGCACCAAAAACACTTGTTAATGCAATATTCACCTCCCCCTGACTACATTTTCCCCCTTCGATGCCAACGTATTGCTCCTCCTTTTATTCCAATGCTCATTGAAGGAGTATTATTGCATTAATTGCTTCATGACGACTGGGATGACCCAATTAAGAAACTAAAAACGCATTGGCAACAATTCAGATATTAATTTTCGGTCCTTTGTTTTTATTTACTAATTACCGAGTACTAATTCGTGAGGATTTAATTTGACCCAAAATCGCAGCACTGGGGCACTTAATTTCTTATAAAGTGAACAAGGCGGTGATTCCATTAACTATTGGCGAAGTCCTAATTTGTCGAAGAAGCCAGAAGCCTAATATGATGGAGCACACGGAAAGATAGCCTAATCCAATCTGTGACTTGGTCATCGCTCTCTAATTTGAGCCGTGAGATGTGACCGTCTAAAGATACCAATGAGCGATTTTCCTTATTGACACGAAATGATTCACTCCTTCTTCCAAATGTCATTTGAACCGGTTGAACTTTGTTATTGGGGATGTACTTGAACGCGAATTAACGGGTGTTTCCAGTCTCTAGAAGTAACGACGCACACCCTCGGTCGCCGCAGAAAAACTCGTTTCCTCTTCGTCCATTTAAGTGCCACTGCGACAGCAGCTTGCATAAACAACTCTTTTTCGGGTGACTGTCTTCCTTTCTCTTTCAATAACGAGGTTTTATGAACCTCATTTTGAGAACAACGCGCGAAAATCTAACGTATTCGTCAGATGTTTCGATTTTTCTTCCTTTCAATACATCTTCTACTACCACAAAGGTTAGAAGCTCCAGAATCAACTTATCACGGACTTCTTTTGAATCTAGAGAAAGATTTGGGGTAATACATATTTATTTTTTATATACATATAGAAATGTACATATATGCATGTATGTGTACACACACACAGATATATATATATATATATATATATATATATATATATATATATATATATATATATATATAACTTAGACAGCAACAGGCAGTACGAGAACACATAAAACGAACAATCACAATAATATCTTGATGATTTCGACGGACTCTCCGGATAAGATAGGACTCAGTCCTATCTTATCTTCCGAAGAAGACGGAGTTCGAGTCCGTCGAAATTATCAAGATATTATTGTGAGTGTTCTTTTTATGTGTTCTCGTGCTGTGTGTTGCTGTCTAAGTTTTTTATTCAACACTTCCGTATTACTTCGAAGAAATCATCTATATATATATATATATATATATATAGATATGTGTATAATATATTATATAAATATATATATATATATATATGTAAACACAGTAATCAACCCGAAGTTCGGTTTAGTAGGTGATGGTAGAGCTCACCCATGTACCAAGCCCGACGGCGTGTGAATATTCACACATCAGGGTAGGGGGGCCAGTTCCTTTCCCTGTGCCGGTTATGGTTCCCCAGGAAGATCTGGTACCCGAAAAAGTGCCTTACTCGGGAATCGAACCCGGGACCCTCCGGTCAGCAGTCCAACGCTCTACCCGCTAGACCACCGCGACCCGCATATATACATTCAAACACGAAATCCCGCCATACGGCGAACAAATATTCATTCACATAGAAATAGAGATAAGGAAATGGGAAAGGAACACAAGAGAGGTGGGGAAGGCGGATTTGAGCAGATCACAAGTGTAAAAATATTTTCCTCGACCGGGACTTGAACACCGGATCTCTCCACTTGCCGGGCGGATGTTCTAACCGGATATATATATATATATATTTTTTTTTTTTTTAAGGTAATCTACCGGTTAAGGTAGGTTTTTGGATGGACCCAACTATCAAATAAACATTTTGTGACTCCCAACCCAGCAAACTAATCTATATCAGGTCCCTCTTCATCTCGGTGTACTTCTTTCCTCCCTTCATCTCGTCCAACATCCCTATCCTGTTCCTGCCCTTTCCTCGCTTGCCCAACATTCTCCCCTCTATTACCCTCTTCAACATTCCACTACCGCTCAATACGCCTTTCATCCATTTTTCCTGCCTCCATAGGATTTCTCTCAGCAAACCCCTCTCCTCCCCCACCATTTCTAGTACTTCCTCATTTGTTTTCCTTTCGGTCCATTTCACCTTTTCCATTCTTCTCCACACCCACATTTCAAAAGCCTCCAATCTACGTCTATCCTCCTGCTTCAGCGACCACGTTTCCGCGCCGTACATAGCTACGCTCCATATCAGAGTTTTTACGAGTCTTGTCTTAACATCCCTACTCAACGTCCCTGTCATCAACTCCCTCCTCCTTGAGAAAGCCTCTTTGCCTAGCGCAATTCTTCTCCTTACGTCCCTACCACTTTGACCGTGTTGGTCCAAAACACTTCCGAGATATGTAAACTGTTCTACCTGCTCTATTTTTTCCCCGCCTATTTTAATATTTAGCTTAGCCTTTTTCTTTCTGGAAAATCGCATAACCTTTGTTTTATTAATATTTATTCTCATCCCATATTTATCGCACTGAACCTCCAATTCACTCAACAATGCTTGCAACCCCTTGGCTGACTGAGCAACTAATGCTTGGTCATCAGCAAACCTAACCGATTTTACGAATTCCCCTCCGACTTTCATTCCTACCTCCAGTTCTTCCCATGCCTCTTTAATCATTTCCTCTACATATACGTTGAACAGTACCGGTGACAATGGGCAACCCTGCCTTACACCTCTTCCTAACACTGCCCATCCGGACTCTCCGTTCCCCACTCGCACCTGAGCAGTCTGAGACATGTACAGGTTGCGGATCAGTCTCCTGTCCCTCCAATCCATTCCTATTTTCTGCAATACACGCATTAATTTTTCCCAATTCACTCTATCAAACGCTTTTTCAAAATCTACAAAACAGGCAAAAACGTCCTGATTGTATTCTATATTCCTCTCGACTAGTGATCTCATTACTGCAATGGCATCACGCGTACCTCTTCCTTTCCTGAACCCAAACTGATCATCCCCTAAGTAATCATTTGCCTTACTCTCTATCCTTTTGTTGATGATCCTGAGAATAACTTTAGCTGCGTGGGATATCAAACTTATTGTTCTGTAATCCTCACATGACGAAGCCTTTGCCTTTTTTGGAATAGGAACTAACACCGATCTCACAAAATCTTCCGGCCAGATTCCTTCCTCATAGATACTACGAATCAGTCCATATATGGCCTTCTTCCCACCTTTCCCTAACCATTTCAACATTTCTACAGGAATATTGTCCACCCCCACAGCCTTATTTGCTTTCATCTCCTTTAATGCCCTTTCTATTTCATCGTCGAGTATGCCTGGACCTAAGCTATCTTCTTCTACGTCATGTTCCTTTTCTATGTCTAACCTTGTCGGCCTAAGTTCTTTACCATACAGTGTTTGTATATATTCCTTCCATCTCTCTTGGATTTTTCCTGGTTCAACTAACTGAAGTGACCTGCGATGATATTTCAAGAACCGTTCCGACAGGATTGATACCACCGAAAAGAGCTGCATCGCAATTTCTTCTGTTGCAAAATATATCAGTATGTTGTTCCAATAATAAAGGGGTTATGTGGTACTAATTTTGTAAGGTTCCGTTTTTTAAATTGGGGTGATACTTCCAACAACAACCAGTACCAAAATCCACGCAAAATGTGGGTTCTTGTGGTCCATTGTATTCCCCACAGCCTTGTGGGAAATCGCTGGTCGCACATGAAAACGAACTCGTTACCCTGAACGTGTGAATTTCGAAAGATGACTTGGACGCAGCGCCACCGTAGCAATTCGGCGAAAGATGCCTGTGACGTTATAAACGTGGCTTTTATCCAAGCCCCAGAGGAATAGTTCCAAGACATGGAAACCCGCTGGAAAATTGGAAAACTTTTACCGTTTTGGGAGAGCAAATCAGGGGAGAAGAGAATCTGGGGCGAATGATATTGGGTCCACAATGAAAAGGAAATTAAAATCAGAAACGAAGACAAGTCCACAGAAAAATAGAAGAGATTAAGGCGGTGAGAAATAATGCACAAGAAAGAAAAATGTGATTGACCGGGAGAGACCTGAGGAAACGAGGAAGGAAAAGTAAGAGGAGGGAAAATAAAAAAAGGAAAGTTCCCACGAAGTGTACCTAAGGACGAACACATATGTAGGACAAGTGAAGAGGGGAGAAGTTAAGTCTTAGAAGCTTCAAGACGAAACAAGGCTGGAAAGAATGCGTGTCTGAAAGATGATTTGGAGGAATAGTGCCCTACGGTTGTGGAAGTGATCAATGTGATGTTGACCAGTACGACGCTAGCTGAAGGAGCAAATGATGAATCCCCAACGGAACTAACCAAAGGAGGGTTCGGACATTTTGGCGGAGACGCGATGCTCCTGCCGACTGAAATCATGGCCGGTGATACAACGCGCACGCGTGGGAACGACCGCGGGTTTAAGGGGTACATGTGCGTCCCCACCGACCCCGGACTTAATTCGCTCACCCGGGGCTAGACCAGCCGAGAA